>WOUA01000103.1:0-63309 GCA_021397985.1 Sporothrix dimorphospora
CCCCCCCCCCCCCACCCCCCCCTAGCAAACATCCCCCGGCTACCAAAACAATTTTCCCGGTGGCCGTGGCTATTTTTATTTTTTTTTTTAAACCCCCCCCCCCCCCCCCCCCCCCCCGGGTCGCACTTGGTCTGTGACGAGAGGAAAGAGGGTCGTTCCGGTTAAATGTGAATTTTGCCTTTTTTTATTCTTCTGATGGGTCTTCCATTTCTTCTCCTCACCTCACCGCGACGGCACGCCATGAGTTCGTGAGGAGTAGTTAACCGAAGAGATCCAAGGGCCGTTCACGAGTCCGAGTCCACTTTTGGCCCGAAGCCGTTCAAAGAGACCCAATTCACTTGTCTATATTCCCGTCACATGTTTTTTTGGTTTACGGTTCCTGGGTCACTGTTTCTTCACTTGCAGTTCGCATTGGCAAAAAGCTTTAGGGGTATACCATATTCATTTGTAGAGTAATTAAAATGTAGGATCGAGCTAACTTTGCGTGAAAGATTTGGGGAAAAGCAAAAAAGTGAAATGAAAGCCTGGCTTGATGCAAGATCAGGCCTCATTTCCCATTTTCGTTTCGATTATATTTTTTGGTGGGGGGGAAAAGGTGGTGGTAGAGATGGGAGTGTGGTAATTTCGGTGATGGATGTGAAAAAGGAGAAAGAGCAAGCTCGTTGAATGAAGAAAAGATTAGAGAGAAAAGCGTTCAGTTGCAAACAGCAAAAGGACAAGCGGCGAAAAGGACGAAGGACTCTAAAAAGAGTTCTCCTCATCCTCTCCAGCGTCAGCTCCGTACACAAGGACTATATCTCAGCAGCCCGTAAAAAGAGTCTGAGACACAGATGCCTGCAGACAGAAACTTAAGCAACCTGCTCGGTGGCCGTCTTCTCGTTTGTGGTGACAACGGTGGTGGCGTCCACGGGCACGTCGTCCTCGCCAGCCAGGTGGCGGGCCTTGGCCGTGGCAGCGTCGCCGCCGTAGACGGCCGACTCGCCGTCGAAGTGCTTGACAATCTCCTCAAGGGGTGTGTTCTTAGTCTCAATGTAGAAGAAGTAGACGACAACGAACTCGAAGGCGAGCCAGACGACGTAGACGAGGTAGTACTTCCACTTGATGTTGTTGAGCGCAACAGGGTTGACGTACTGGTTGAACCAGAGCGACAAGTCGACGCAGAAGAACATGACGGTGAGACCCTTGGCGCGGATGCGGTAGGGCAGAATCTCGGCCGAGTAGGACACAAGCAGACCGCAGAAGCCCAGGTTGTAGAAGATGTAGTAGATGAAAATAAAGACAATGACCGCGTTGGCGGCGGCGTCAGTGGCGTGCACGTCGTAGCGGGCCAGGCCAATGGTGGTGGCAATGAACGAGAGCAGCATGCCGACGCAGGACGTGAGGAAGAGCGGGCGACGGCCGGCCTTGTCGACGAAGAAACAGATGGTGACGGCCGAGACGAGCTGGACAATGGACAGGTATCCGTTGATCTCGAGCTGGGTGGTGTGGTTGGTGACGCCGATGAGCTTGAGGACCTGGGGCAGGTAGTACGAGACGATGCCGTTGCCAGACCACTGCGAGAAGAAGCCGATGGAGATGAGAATGATGAGACGGTGGCGGTTGCCGGGCGTGGACCACAGCTCGGACCAGGCGTTGCGCTCGTACTCCTGCTCGAGGGAAATGGTCTGGGAGATCTCGTTGAACTCGACGTTGACGAGCTCGTCGTCCAGGTCGCCCTCGGCGTGGTACTTGGCGAGGATGGCCTTGGCCTCGTTGGGCTTGCCGCGGGAGATGAGCCAGCGCGGCGACTCGGGGACGGTCCAGATCATGACAATCTGGACGAGCGAGGGGATGGCCTGCAGCAGGCAGGGCACGCGCCAGGCCCACTGGTTGGTGAGGTTGTTGGTGCCGAAGGAGACCCAGGAGCCGATGAGGGAGCCCAGGTACCACAGGGTGTTGTAGATGGTGGAGTAGATGGCACGGTGCTGGGGGTGGACGACCTCGGTGATCAGCAGGGGCGCGGAGCCGTGGGCGATGGCGATGCCGAAGCCCAGGATAAGACGGCCGACGATGAAGAGGGCGACGTGGAAACCGATGCAGATGAGGGCGACACCGACAATCATGATGCTGCAGCCAATAACGACACCGTTGCGACGACCGAGCAGATCAGCAACGTAGGGCACAACGGGAATGGCGAGCATGGAGCCGATGGACATGGAGGCGGTGATGAGGCCGAGCGTGGCGCTGTTGGGGTTGTGGAAGTCTAGGAGGTGTTGTTAGTGGTTGTATATTCACGAGGAGCTCAGGAGGAGCTCAGTTCTCAGTTTTCATGTCATTTGCCCGCCAACAAAACGTACCATCGATCCAGGCCTGGATGGACTCCAGACCGTTCATCAGCGAACCGTCGTAGCCGTTGGTCGCGGAGGTCAGCATGGCCGCCCACAGGGTGAAGTAGAGCGTGCGCATGTTGCTCCGCTGCCACCACTTGACCTTGGGCCACTCGCGGCCGGCGAGGTCAAAGGTTGTTCTTTTGACCATTGTTGCGTCGAGTTGGGGTATCAAAAAAGGAAGGGATATGGGTATAAAATATAAGAGGTAGATAAAGGGGGAATATAGAGAAAATGAAGAAATGAAAAATTGAACCGGGTATCAAGGGCCAAAGGGCAAAGCGCAATGGCAAGGTTGCAAAGGCAAGTGCTGGGCGGATGAAGAAGAACAGAGAGAAAGAAAGAGAGGAGAGGGAAGAAGTAAAAAAAGTAGCCAGAGAGATGGACGAGCCGGATGTTTAATATAGATGTGGTTCGAAGCTGGGCATGTCGGACCTCGTCTGCAAGGTCTGCAAGGCAGAGCACATCTCCACAATCTTTAAAAGAAGGGAACCCCAAATTATCACGTTAAGACAAGGGCAAGGGGCCGGGGGGGTCTGAAGAGGGGGAAGGGGAGTGTGTGCTATCGAGCTTGGAGGGGAAAGGTGTGTGAGTTGGGTGAGTGAGTGGGAGTGAGGGAGTGAGGGAGTGAGGGAGTGAGGGAGTGAGGGAGTGTGAGGGAGTGGGAAAGAGAGTTGGTCTGCACAGGACAGAGAGGGACAGGTAGGGAAGGGGATAAAAAGAATAAAAATAAAAATAAAAATAAAAAAATAAACAAAATGGGAGACAAGAGTTGGGGTAGGTTTGCGGGAAGACGGCTGCAACTTTCCACCAGGTGGCCACCCAGCCAAAGACGCAAGACACGAGAGACGAAGAAGACGAGAAAGGGCGAGCGCCACACAGTCCCTCAGCCCATGGCTCATCCATCCATCCAGCCATTATCCGGCGCGCTCCTCCACGCGCCTCCACAATCGGGGTCCCCATGGCTCCATGCACTCCATGCCCTTGCCCATGGGCACTCTCCATGGGCAAAAGCAGTCCCCATGGCAGCTCTGGGTCGCGACGTCTGGCCGACGCTGGCGGGATCTTTGCGAGGTGGAAGCCGGACCTAGGTCACAATTGGGCCTAGCTCGGGGGAAACTTTCGTCTGGGGGTGTGGTGGGTGGCACCGAGGGGGGGTATGGGGAGGTGAGAGTCAGAAAAGAGGGTTAGCTTAAAGGGTAAATCGAAAAGGAAGACAAAAAAGCGACGATGGTCCAGAAAAGGCATGGGTAGGGTTGTGGACTTGGACTTGGCTCTGGCTAGCGAAACGGGGGTGGCGTGCCACGACAACGGGCGACTGAAAGGGAGGAGCAGACTGTGACAAGAGGAAGGAGAGACAGAACGGCCCTCGCACGCTCACAGGGCAAGTGCAAACCGCTGGGTCTGACCCGGTTGACGGGATCCAAGGCCGACGTGGCTTGGACGGCCGATTTGCTATTTGCCATGTGCCGTTTGCCGTTTGGCATTGGGCAAGTCGACCTTTGTCAAGGCCAGGCCCGCGATGGCTACGATGGGTTAGCTGGCTTTTACTTTCCTTTTTGTTGGCATACACAAATTTGAATCCTTCATGTCTTTTTTTGTCTTCCATCTCCATCGTGAAACGGAGGTTGTCTGAACGATTCCGGTGGCTTGGACGACCGTGGGCACACTTCGAGGAGAAGGCGGTCCGGGACCGGACAGTGGAGGAAGGCATCTTACGACTACGATGAGAGGAAAGAACGGTGGACTACGGTTGACTACGGTTCAGCCTCTGTTCTTACCCTTTGATTTTTAGAAGCAGGCCCGCAAGCTGGCAGAGCATCCCACGCCGGACGTACGACGGCAACGTCTGTGACAGTGGAGTTCTGGGCCTCATTGTGGGGACCCCGAGGGGAGGGAAGGTGTAAGGGCGAGTGCACAAAGAAAGCAAGTACGCGTAACGAAAGAAAGACGGCGAGAGACGGGTAGTGGGCTCAGGGGGGCCAAAAAGAGGAAAGACTAGGCGAAGAGAAGAACCGGGTGAGCAACAAGAAAGAAAGATACAAGGACACGAGGACACGAGGGCAAGAGGACAAGCGCGACCGGGTAAAATAAAGTGATGTGCTGACGGTGGAGAGCCAAGCTGGGCGACGGGGACGAGGACGTGGGAAAAGAAACTGATTAAGGAAACAAAGAAAAGAAAAAAGAAAAGAAAAGAAAAGAAAAGGCGACAAACAGACAGCAGGTTGACTCCTCCGTGACAGAGTCCAGCGCCCCCGGAGAAGACGGCCGTGCGAGCCCTGGCCTCGTACGAGCAGGTCACGTTCCTGAAATCTCGAGGAGGTGCAAATACGGGAGACGGGGGGACGGAGATGGGAACAGAGAATTTGACAGGTCGAGACCAGCAGGGAGAGCCCGAGTCTAGAAGGCGGCGAGGTCAAGCAGAGGCAGAGGAGGAGCAACAGAAGGGGAGGCAAAGGGCGAAGAGAGGCGAGCCACAAAGACGAAAGGGGAAAGGCAGATGCTCTTGGACGGGACGAGGAACCGGCGATGCGCAGATGGCCATGTGATTGGCCGGTGTGGACAGGGGTCGGGAGGAGAAAGAAAGGAAGGACGAGAGAGAAACGATGGAGAGAAAACGGAAAAAGAAAATCCTGGGGTGGAACCAACCCACGTTTTTTGTTCGCTTTGCTCGTTCCTCGTTCCAGGCACTGAATTATGGTTGAGAATAGCGCAGGCGAGCTGGACCAGGCCAACGACGCACCAGACCACAAGCCCGCCGTCAGAAAGAGACGCTACGACCACAACCGCTTGCACCCTCTGCCCCTAGCAAATGTCGTACTGCGACGCTGGGGGGGTCGAGCCAACGTGACCAGCCCCCGGACTATGCCAATCACAGCTGGATTGGGGCACTGGGGATGGGGGGACGAGGGAAAGCGTGGTCCATTGGGGTCCATCGGGACCATTGGGAGCGATGGCGAACAAGGGCCTTTGTAACCGGTTGGTCGCGCCGTCTTCCCGGACTATTTGCTTGGACGCGCCGAGGAAGTAGCCGAGGTGGAGAGGAAGACTCAGAGAGAGGGACAGTGTGTGAGAGGGCCATTGTAAGGGCGGGCAAGGCGTCTGTTGGCGAGAAAGGGTGGTGGCTGTTTGGCGTACCTGTCTCGATTTGTTTATGATTTTGTGATTATATTTTCTTTATTTCTTTTATTTTCTTTATTTTCATCACTTGCCCCATCCCTCACTCTCGCCACTCCCACTCCCACTCCCACGAACCAACATTCCAACATTCGAGAGGAGCTCGCCTCTGCACGGGGATACTATGGGCGAAAGTAATATCTTACGCCGTACTCGTATCTTACTTGTATCGTGCATACATTGGCTGGCAGCATCTGACAAGGCGGGAGGCGTCCAACGGCGGCTGCTGCACGACGACGACGGGACGGCTGGGCCGTGGCGTGAAGCTAGAGTGAGTGCGTGAAGGAGACACTGTAGAAGGCCAAGGCAGCGGTCTGAAGTCTGCTGCAGTTTACTCCTTCGTACCCGCTGGCCGTCGTGGCCCCTGCGCAGCGTCCCTTATTAGACCGTTCGCCGAGGCCGCTCGCTTGGGAGAAAGGGCAATCTAAAGCATCCAAAGCACGGGCGCGAGAGAGGACGATATTAATATTATGCCTCTCCAACGAAACATGGCCACCAAGGCCATACTAGCAAGCACGGCCGCTCGAGTGTCGCCACAGTCTGGTTGTCTGGCTCGGCCGCGTCCTGCCACCAGGGACGTGGAACAGTGGTTCGACAAAGAAGGGCAAAATAGAGGAACATGGCAGTGGAGAGGTGCGGAGGGACCACCCAGCGATGGGGCAAAAGCTAAAAAGGATAAATTCGTAGCCCGGGTTCGCCTGAGGCGGGGAAGTTAAGAACGAGTGCGGAGAAAGAGTAGAACGAAAGAAAGAACGAAAGAACGAAAGAACGAAAGAAAGAAAGAAGAGACCAAGAAACATGACGATCTTCAACAAACGTGTCAATGGACTCAAGACGCCGTAAACGCGTAAAGTATACGGAGTGGGACGTACGGTAGGGTAATGTTGTGGATGGTCGACGATGCAGGAACTCTACTCAGCGTGCAACCACCACAGACAAGATAGACACGATGCACAGCACACTACGTCGTACACAGCACATACACAACAGAACAAGAATAAACGAGGACGGCACATTAATAAAAAGACGTGCCTGTTGGAAGGCAACCCCCCATCTCGACTTGAATTGGCTCAACTCAACTCGACGCGAGCCTTGCCGCACACCACATCTTTGTTGGGTGGCTGCTGGGGAAAGCCCGTGGCCCGATCCATGGAGTAGGGGAGCTGAAAGGAATAACAAAATATAATATAATATAAAATAAAATAAGAACGAAAAACGAGCAGACTCAGGTCGACATCTCCGTTTTACCTCACAGGCGTCCCTTGTTCCCGACCAACAGACGGATGCGAGGCAGGGCCAGCCGTGCCAACGGTCGCGATGTGTTATGTGTGCTTGTTCAAGACAGTCACAAAGAGTCACGAAAATTACACGAAAAAGGGGACATTATGAAATTGAAGCAACCTTGTGTCCTTGCGTCCGTTGGTTTGTTTCGTAGTCATGCAAAGAACCACACTTTTCCACGAGGCGCCAACCACCTTGCAATCTCGTGTGTTTTTTGTGTGTTTTTTTAGTGTGCTTGTGTGTCCTTGCTGTCTGCACTTTCGGCACATTTTAACCTTCTTTCCGACAGCCAGCACAGGCGCCAGTGGCCAGTTACGAGAGAAGCGAGGGAGAGAGACGAGCGGGGGGGCAATTGTAGGGTGTGCAAATAAGTACGTTCGCAGAGGGAGACAGAAAAAGGAAAAGCAAAAGGGCAGGCCACGAGATTCGAGGGGTT
This sequence comes from Sporothrix dimorphospora, assembly GCA_021397985.1. Taxonomy (NCBI): domain Eukaryota; kingdom Fungi; phylum Ascomycota; class Sordariomycetes; order Ophiostomatales; family Ophiostomataceae; genus Sporothrix; species Sporothrix dimorphospora. Next base: position 7,261 of record WOUA01000103.1, read on the forward strand.
ATGGAGCCCCTAGAGGAAACACGGATTGCGACTGGCTGGAGCGTGTAAGAGGACCAAAGAATGGGGGCCAAAGAGGGCCAGACACAAACAGACACGGCCCTGGTGGTCAGCAGGCATCTTGGCCGTTGAACGGAAGGCAAGAAAAGAAAAGAAAAAAAAGAAAAGAAAAAAAAGGAAGGAGACGACGCAGGCCATTTTTGGTTCAAGGATCGCATGTGGAAAAATGAGCAGAGACACAAGAAGAAGAGACAGCAGAAGGGACTGCAAAGTCAAGGAAACACGGGAAGGAACCCTAGTCGTGCAAGGTTTGGGCCAACTTCCCAAAATACGACAACGACGACAACGACAACGCGACAAAATACGATGATGGGACTGCAACTGCACTTGCATATCTGCGACTACGGGATACGGTAACACGCGCTGTCCCCAAATACAAGTAACCGAAAAGTGCATGCCCCGTTATTGCACAGAATTTTGTTTTTGTGAACGGCAGTCATTTCAGAGACCTTGCGTTTTTAAGCAGACACAGACAACGAGAAGAGAGTTCAAGGATGTCCTTTCTTTTCAGGTCCAGGACGGGGCAGACAGAAAGACAGATCAGATATATTCATGCTGGAGAGACGTATGAGGAGAGGTAAGAAGGAACAGAAGAAAGAACAGGAATCGGCTAACGCTCACGGCTCACTCCAGACACGGCAGAGAGTGCAACGCAAGATTCAAAAAGGCAAAGACGGCAAGCGGCAAGTAGTACGAGGTACGCTTGCAGGCCACACGAGTCACAAACCAAGAAACGGACGACAGCCTACAGCCGACAGAAGACAGTCGACGAGAGGATAGCCATCAAGGATAGCCATCAAAGAGAGACAGAAGACGAAAGACAAAAGACGAAAGAGGAACGACGAAAAGACGAGACCAATGCGTGGAGACAGCACTCGGCCCTTTCTTTGTGGCGTTGTGTTCTTCTCACCGTCTGTCTTCATTGCCTTCCCGCTCTTGTCTTTTCTTGTCATGTGTTTGTTTGTCGTCTCTGTCGTTTCGTTTCAGTCGATCCTGTTTGCCAATTCTCTCTCTCTCTCCAGTGAGAAGCTCCAGTGAGAAGCTCCGGCAAAAAAGAGTCAAAAGGGCTCGTGGCCAGGTCCACGCAAAAACCAAAGGTTGCCGCCCGCCGGTTCACCCACCCCCTCCACGTCGGGCCCGAAACAACGAGCGAATGAGAACAAAGCACAAGGAGGAAATAAATCGAGAACAGAGGGAATGAGCGCAGAAAGAGCAGAAAGACGAAAGACGACCCGAGATCTATTAATAACATCGCCAACGGATGGCCTGTTGCAAGAGAGCAAGAACACAGCAACAGAAGAGCAGAAGAGCAGAAGAACAGAAGAAAGACAGAAATGCAGGAGGCGTGCCGTGCCCATGGTAGGCGCGGTTCTGCACGGTATATACGCGGCCAAATATACGGCCAAATATGCATCTCGAGAGAGGGCGCTTCCCGGCTTGCCTTGTACGGATCATCCTCTGGGCGCACTCGATCGACGGGCTCGCTGGAGCTCGTTGGACGGCTCGCTGAACGGCACCCTCCACGTGGGTTTTGATTCGATCCTTGCATCGTTCTCGCTTTTGCCAATTCTTCCCTTCCCCCGGTCTATGCAACACACACACAGCAGCGCCCAGCAGGGTTTGTTGGCGATGGGCTACGAGCCAACAGCATGAGGGAAGGACATAGCTCCCCGCGCCTCACGCCTCACGCCTCACGCCTCTCCTGGAGTTCCTTCTCCGCCAAGAGACCGTGCCGTGTCCGTTGCGCCGTGCCTCCTCTCATCCTGATTGCAATAGCAGAGGTCAGCTATTGACAGGTCTTCCAAATAGGTGAGCAGGTGGCAGATGGCGGGGTCGACGGTGGCGAGGGACAGTCGTCAGGAGGCAGGTGAGCAGGTGAGACGGAGGAACAAACGTCTCGTCTCTTTTTGCCCTCTCTTTGCCCTTCACTCGTGACGTTGAACTCGGTGACGTTCGACTCGACGGTCAGTCTAAGGACAGCTCAAAAAACGGAAAGGCATTTGTCGAGAAATACAGTGGCCAGCGGGTAGCCCGCTCGTTCACCACGGGCTGGCCTTGTTAGTGGATACAAATTGTGGCAGTCGAGGGCGGGAAGCGTTTACAGGCCGGTAAGAGAAAAGGGAGACAGCCTGGCAGAGAAAGAGAGGGAGAGAGAGAGGAGAACCACCGCCCGTCGTATACGCACGCCCTTAACAGAGTCTACCGCACCGCCATGCTCTAGCGACCGAGCCTTCATAGAGTGTTAGTGGAGCGACGGGTATAAGTGGGAAGAAAGAGGCGAAAAGAGTTGGGAAAGAGAGAAAGAACGAGAAGAATAAGAGAAGAGATGTGCATCGTAGAAACCCAAAGATCGCCAGACCATGTAAACAATGGATCCAGTAGTTATGTCGTAAGATACAGCGCACACGTCGTACACACATTTTGCGGGGTGAGCCGCCCCCAACGTAGCCCCCGTGGCGCTGAAGAACGCCCTAAAGTTTAGCAGTCAAACGCCAGCCGACGCCCCTGCCAACAAAGATTAGTCATTTTCGCGCCTTATCTTATCGCCACCCTCCACCATTTTTGCCATCCCCCGAAACTTTCCAGGCATCGCGAAGCCTTGTCTGTGTCCTGTAGACAACACGTCCTACGTCCACATTGTCGCATCGCAACCACCTCTCTCCGCGATACATCTCACCCTCCACCTCCCCCCTACCCCCTCAAAATGGACTACCAGAACCGCGTCGGCTCCAAGTTCGGCGGCGGCGGCGCAGCCTCCCACAGCGCCACCAACGCCGACCGCCGCGAGCGCCTCCGCAAGCTCGCCCTCGAGTCCATCGACCTCGACCGCGACCCCTACTTCTTTCGCAACCACCTCGGCTCCTTCGAGTGCCGCCTGTGTTTGACCGTCCACCAAAACGACGGCTCCTACCTCGCCCACACCCAGGGCAAGAAACACCAGACCAACCTCGCCCGCCGCGCCGCCAAAGAACAGCGCGACGGCCTGCGCCGCGACATTGACCCGGCCACGGGCCTGCCCATGGGCGTCGCCGGTGCCGGCTTTGGCGCGCTCGGCTTTGGTGGCAATGGCGCCACCGACAAAGCCGTGGTCCGCATCGGCCGCCCGGGCTACAAGATCATGAAGGTGCGCGACCCGGTGACGCGCCAGATGGGCCTGCTGTTCCAGCTGCAGTACCCGGACATTGGCACGGACGTCACGCCCCGGTGGCAGGTGACGAGCGCGTTTAGCCAGCGCGTGGAGACGCCCGACCGGCAGTTCCAGTACCTGCTGGTCGCGGCCGACCCCTACGAGACGTGCGGCTTCAAGATCCCCGCGCGGGAGCTGGACCGGCGGGCGGGCCGCACGTTTGACTACTGGGACCGGGACGCGCGCGAGTACTGGGTGCAGGTCATGTTTGTGACTGAGCGGGAAGAGCAGTTCAATGCCGCCCCCGGTTTGACGGGGAGGTGAAAGACGGAACGGCCCCCCTTTTTTGTGTTTTTTTTGTGTTTGATGTAAACTGTTACGAGTATGGCGTTTTGGGATGGGCTTGGTCTTTATATGGAATACATAGCGAACAATATACCTGGCAATTTGAAAGAGAATACGGTATGATGCGTCGTGGGAATGAAAAGTGACTGCTGTTGGCGTGTCACGAAAGATGTCGAAACTATTTTCTAGAAGAGATCCAAAAAACAATTGTTGTGTTTTCTATTTATTTATTTTTGAAACGATTTAGGTCTTCTTCTTTAATATAGTATGTCTTTTTATATTACTTCCGTTGACATTAGAACTATCTGTTATATTATATTTTTGATCTTTTTCATTTTTTTTTAATAAAAAATAGACAAGTATGATATATTTTTTGTTTATTTATTCTCACATTTAATTTCATTTGTTTAGTGTTCATAATATATTCACGAGAAGACGTGCATGCTAAGCCAGAATCCAAATAAACATTGTTGCTATGAGGCTGGGTAAAACTGGAAACAAGAAACAAGCTCCAAGAACAGAGATCTTTCTCATTTTTTTTTTGCGTTGCGAAACAGATCCTTCCAAGACGAATATAAAACGACCATACAAGAGGCTCGAACTATGCTCAGAATACCAGAGTACTATACTAGATGGCTTCTACTATCTTCTACCCACAGCAGGTACAGACAAGATGACAAAAAACATGAGAAGAAAACGAAAAACAAGATGGAACAAAAATGATCAAAAATAATAAAAAGAAGAATTAGATCATCAGAACAGGAAAACACAACAGCCGGCTGCTGTCCGCCAAAGCCCCATCTACACCAATCAAGAGCCAAACCCGGGGGGGGGGGGGGGCGCACACGTTTACCGGAAGTTGTTATCGAACCGCTTAAAGGTGTAGCCGATAAACGGCAGGCTCATCTCCGGGCTCTCCTCGGGCACGGCGCTGCGCCCACCCGCCTGCGCCTGCTGCGCGCGCAGCAGCGTCGCATTGTCCGTCTGGTCGATCTCGTCCGTGGGGAAGTAGGTCGTGTCAATGTTGGACGTGAGGCGCGGCTCAAAGGGCGCGCGGATGCGGCGCAGGCTGTCAAACTCGACACCCCGGAAGAACGAGTGCGCCTTGATCTCGTGTGCGCCGCCGCGGCCCAGGCGGTTCTCCGTGTTGCAGATGAGGCTGCGGATCAGGTTCTCAGCCTCGGCGCCGAGCTGGATGTCGTCGGGGAAATAGAGGGATTGGCGCCAGGTGACAATCTTGTGGTAGGTGTCGTGGCGGTCCTCGGCGCAGAACGGCGGCCAGCCCACAAGACACTCGAACATGATGGTGCCGAGCGACCACCAATCGCAGTCAAACGTATAGCCGTGGCCGGTAAAGATCTCGGGGGCAATGTAGTCCGGGGTGCCGACCGTGGAGTAGGCCATCAGCCGGCGAGACCGCCGCCAATCGTTAATCTGCGACCGGTTGCTGACCGTCAGGTTGATCTGGTCAATGGCAATGGAGTTGCGGTCGCCGCCGCGTGGCCGGCTGGGGCGGCCCTGCAGAAGCTGTTGGTAGTAGTTGTTGTCGTGCAGCTTGTGGAAGCCCGTCGACAAGCCAAAGTCCGTCAGCTTGACGTGGCCGCCGCGGTCCAGCAAGATGTTGTCGGGCTTGATGTCGCGATGGATAAAGCCCAGCTTGTGCACGGCCTCAATGGCCAGGACGATCTCGGCAATGTAGAAGCGCGTAATGTCTTCCGAAAAGATTTCGTACTTGATCAACATCGTCATCAGATCACCGCCGGGCAAAAACTCCATCAGCATGTACAAAAAGTTCACGTCCTGGAAGGTCGTGTACAGCTTGACGACCCACGGGCTGTCGGACTCGGCCAAGATATCACGCTCGGCACGCACGTGGGCCAGCTGGTCGCGCCGGAACATCTCCGTCTTGACAAGCGACTTCATGGCGTAGACCTTGTTGTCGGCCTTCTTCTGCACGAGCTTGACCTCACCAAAGGCGCCCTTGCCGATGATCTTGACCGTGGCGTAGTTCTCCGGCTTGTCCTTGGTCCGCAGGAAGCGCAGGTACGAGCCCTCTCGCCGACCGGCCGTCGACCAGATCTGCTCCTTGCGGGCGGGTGTCTGGTTCGGCTCGGCCAGTTTCTGCTCCATCTCGCTTTGTCTGGGGGGTGTTAGTGCCTGGTAGTCTAGAAGACGGTACATAAAACTGGAGGGCAACGAGCTTACCTCTGGTTTCTTTCGCGCGCACGCTTGACGCTGTCCTTGAAAAAGTCGGCGGCCAGCTGGGAACACTTCTTCTGGTTGTTGTTGGCGTTGGGGCCGTGGCGGTCCGGGTTCCGCTCGGGTGCGGTCTGGAACTCAAAGGCAGGCGGCACAGGTTGGCTGGGGAGCGGGGCGTTGAGGTAGCTGTTGTAGCCGCCGGCGGGCTGATAGCCCGTGGCGCCCGCTGTCCGTGGACGCTGGGCGGACGACGGCCCCCGGCTGTAGTTGCTGTTGGAGGCGGCCGCCGCAGCAGCACGCGCAGCACCGCCGAGGTTCTGGTGGGAGAACTGGTGCGCGAGGCCCGTGTTGGGGTCAGTGGCGCCGGGGGTGTTGGAGCGCGGCTGGTAGAGGCTGTTGGCGCTGGCCGAAGCAGAAATGCCGCCGGCCGAGGCATCAGAGGAGCCGCCACCGGCGCTCAGGGGCGCACCGCCGCCGGTGCTGTACTCGTTGGCACCACCGACCTGCTGCGACGAGTACTGTGGCGCGGCATACTGGCCTTGTGAGAAGTAGCCGCCCTGCTGCTGCTGCTGTTGCTGCTGCTGCTGCTGCTGCTGCGACTGGGAGGCGTAGCCGGACTGATACTGCTGCGGGTGCTGGGACGAGGCAAGGCCAATGTTGTTGGACGAGGGCCCGCCCTGCTGCTGGCTTGTTGGCGGGAAGACGGGCTGGGGGAACGTCGAGGGCGTGGTCGGGTATGCGCGGTCCGTCGCAGCGAGGCGGTCAGCGGCGTTGTTGTTGTTGAAGTTGAGGTAGAGGCGGGGGTTGTCCATTGCGGCGGTTGCGGATCGATCCGAGGAGATTGGAGGGGTGACGGAATAGGAGCTGATTGAAAGGATAATTCGAAAGAATGCTGAAAGAGGCGAAGGTCAAGGTCGTCGATGGTCCGGACTCGAGAGCGGTGAAGGGTCGGCGTGGTCGAAGAAGACAGACACAGCAGAATCAGGACAAGCCTGGAGTGTGGGCGGGGTCCTGGGGAATCTGGCCAATATGTTGCAGCAAGAAGGGCGAGAACTGGGGTCCGAAGAGGCAGAGCGGGGCGGGCGCTCAAGGGCGTTCAAGGGGCTCAGGTCGGACGAGGCGTGTGTTGTCGACGACGGCTGGAGGGGAAAAGGGAGCATCAGTAGTTGTCCGAGAGAAGATGGAAAGAAGCAGAACAGTCGTAAGAGCAAAGGACCGAAAGACAAGGATGCGCTAGGGGAGACGGAGGAGGAGGATGGCAAGAACCCCTGAAAGCACGAGGCCACGATAACACAGCGCCTAAGGGTAGTGTTCAAATGGCGAGAGGAATGGGACAGGAGAGAGCGCGAAGGAATGGAGGGGTCAAGACGATAAGGGGGAAATCTAAGAGAGAGAGAGGGAATGTCGGATTGAAAGACGAGACGAAAGGAATGGGAGCACAAAGGGAGGTGAGGCTGCGAAGAGTCGAGGTCGTGAATACCCGTCGGGGGTTCAAGCTTAGGGGACATACCTCGCTGGTCTGGGTTGTTTTGCTGCTCTGCAGCGCTCGTCGCTCAGGGGGAGGTGCCGGCCACGACGTGGAGGGAGAAGGCCAATCGCGGATGCAGGTCGATGAGGAAAAGACGAGAAAAATCGAAAGTCACGATGGGCAGAAGTCGGATGTCCGAGGGCGAGCAAGAGCACACGATGGGAAGCAGCCAAGGAGTTGTTGTGTTCGAAAGGGGAAGGAAGCGACCAAGGCGCAGTTGCCAGTTGAAACGCTGAAACTAGCCGGCGGCGAGTGGGGGGGGATAGAAAAGAGGAAAAGGAAAGAGCAACCGCTGAACAACCAGACAATCTTGCAGCGGGCAGAACGGCAGCACGACAGCCACTGCAGCGGGAAGGGCATGTGGCTCTGTGGCCTAAAAAAAGACCAGTAAACAAGCCGTCTGTTGGGCGGGATGGCCCCTGGCACGCCTAGAGCTGCTAGCCCAGAAGTAGCCCAAAGTACCCCGCAACCCCTTTTTTAGGGTGCACTTTTCGTCTCGTTTTCACGCTTTTTCCTGATTCGCCCCGCTATTAGAGAGCAGCATCTTGAAATGCAATTAAGCAGCTTAGGTGAGGTCGAAAACAAACAACAACAGAGCTCGACGAACTTGAAATACGAGGCAAATTATAAGAATGAGCTTTTGTGAGAATGTTTCAATGCTTTCATAGATGAGTCGGCAGCTGGATGATTCTTTGTCTGTTCGGTTTTGAGAGGCAGACAGCTTCCAGCTTGCATCAACGAAGGAGCTTTACCTTGCAGCTCAAAGCCAAGCCCCGATGAAAGATGGTGCTCCTTAACGCAGTGAAAATAAATATGTATTGAATAGAACCATAGAATACTTTCACCAAGGTTTGGCATCTACGTTAAAAATAAAGGTGCAATGTATCTTGGTGTGTGCTCGGCCAAACGCTGCCGCCATGAAGCTATCTCGAATTGGTCTCTGTGCGGCGAGCCAGGAACTGCGATGGCAAAAGGCGGTATTGCTTTTCTAAATGTGTATCTTACTTCATTGGGATAAACGAAAACACCCAAAAGAGTCCACCTAACACTCGATTCAGTCCCTCTTCTGTAGTACACACCGGAACGGATCCGCTATGCCCGTCCGCCCAGGACGTACTTCTGCGAGACGCTGCAGGACGCTGCAAGACGGTTGTACCGCGTGGCCGTGATGCTGTGTACCTGTCTACGATTTTGTGCAACGTCGTCGCTCTTCCTCCTAATTAACTAAAGATCAATGGCGTACAGCGTACGTCGTACACGTGCACCAGACAAAAACGGCCGTGCTGTGCAGGTGGCTTCTGCCTCTTTTCCTTGTAATTTTGTGTCGAGTCTTTCAACGGTCAACTTCGGTCGTACAGTGTGGTCTTTGGATCGAAGTCAAACGAGAGACAACGTCGTCATAGGTTTTGTGGTCGATAAGAAAGGCACGAAAAAAAAGACAGATTGTATTTTGTGCGTGTTGTTGTTAACAACGAAGCCAAAGGAACGACAAAGACAGGGTCTCGTACAAGCCAACACGGTATAAACGAAGCTGCAGCCGACTACAGAGTCAACTAAACTTCGTTGGTATCAAACAGGAAGATCCAGTGAATGAGTAATATAGTCTGTAAATGGTTGCTAAAGTGCTATGATGGCCAAAGATAATAGAGCGAACTAAAAAAGAAAACAAGAGAACAAAAAAATCAAGAGATTCCCCAACAGTTAGTTTGTGTAGAAAATAGTATGAACGTTGATATAAAATAAAAAAAAGGAGATCCCCAAAACGCAAGACGCGACAAAGGAAGCCAAAACGCAAGTAAGCAATGTGAAAAGCAAAGTAGCACCTGAGATTATCCAAGTAAAAAATGTATCCGTCCGTCCGTCGGACTCAGTCTTCTTTCTCTCCTTCATCTATCCCCGCTCTTCCTGTCTTTCTGCCCTTCTGTCCTCGCTTCGCTCGCCTTCTCCTTTTCTTCTCCTCGCCTCGCTCGTTCGTTCCTGGTCTCCTCGCTCTTCTCATCTTTCCTTTCGACTCGCTCGCGCTCGCTCGCTGCTCACTTCGTTTGCTCGATGTTCACTCACTCACTCGCTCGCAAGCTCGCAAGTTCGTTCGTTTCGCTCGCTACTCGCCGCTCGCTCTGCTCACCGCAGCTGGTGCTGGTCCGCAAACGGGTTCGGGCCCGTCGCAATGTCCCCGCTCGTCTCGCTGCCCCGCAGACCGCCGCCGGCCAGCGACGCCGACGACGACGACGGCGGCAGGTACTGGTGCGGCGGGGCCATCAGGGGTTGCGCGTCGGCCGCCGAGGCGCTGCCGCCGTGCAGGGTGTTGGCGCTCATGCTGCGCACACCGGCGCTGGGCCGCTTGCTGTCAATGGCGGCCTGGCGCGCAATGGCGGCGGCCTCGGCGGCCTTGGCCATGCGGCTGTGCTGGCGGCGCTCACGGCAGCAGAAGAAGCACATGGTGGTGATGGCAATGACGGTGCCCGAGGCAAAGACAATGGCAATCACAATGCCCGCGGCGCCCGGGTTGTTCTCCTTCTTCATGCAGGTGGTCTGCCCCACCGTGTCTTCGGTGTCGCACATGAGACCCGCCGCGCAGGTCGCGAAGGACGCAACGGTCGAGTAGCACGACAGCGTGGTCTTGCCGGCGTTGGCGCCCGTGGACTGCACAGGGCAGAAGGTCGTCGACACAGTGGTGGTGGTGAGGCAGACGAGGGAGGTGGTGGTGGCACCCGTAAAGGTGCTGTCGGCGCGGGGCAGGATCGGGGTGGCGGCCAGGAATTCGATTTCGGTGGGCGCCGGGACGGGGTTGGGCTTGCGGCGGCGCAGCTCGGCGGCATCGGCCTCTGCCGCGGGACGGCCACACCGCTGGATGGTCCAGGTGGCCTCGATCAGGGCCTCGTCGGGCTGGCAGCCGGCGTTGACAAAGCACTGGGCTAAGACCTCGGCGGAGATCTGCTGGGACGTCTTGGGCAGGCGGTTCTCGATGCAGTACTCGATGCTGCCGGCGTCACCGCAGGCGGCGAACTTGGCGAGCGAGGCGGCGCGGGTGTGGAGGCACTCGGCGAGGTCGAGGGGGACGGCCGTCGGCGCGGTGGCCGAGGCGGTGGCGCCGAACAGGGCCAGGAGGGCGTGTGTTGATACGCGCATTTTGGATGTGGGATGTGGTTGTGAGAGAGAGAGAGAAGGAAAGGAGTTTCGTGCCGTTCGTTTGTCGATGTGGTGGCCGGTCGTCGGTAGAAATCGTCCGGGAAAAGATCAAGGTCGCGTCCGGTGCGTCCGGTGCTCGGTCAGCGTGACGTGTTTCGAGGTAGGCAATAGTCAAAAAGCCGAGGAACGGATCGGATCGGCAAAGTGGGAATTGACCCGGGAAGATCTCGACCGTCGAGGAATGGAGGATAAAAGGGGGAGAGAGGGAGAGGCGTGCCGTTGATAAAAAAAGAGAGACAAAACGACGAGGCGAGACGAGGCAAACAGAAAACCGTTGGCGAGAAAGCCCGATCGAAGGACAAGAAACCCCGAGAGGAAGCAAGAGTGACAAAAAAAGAGAGACGAGAGACAAAAGACGAGGCGGAGAAAGGAGAGGAGGGAAGAAGAAGAAAAAGGAAGGGAGAGGAGGAAAAGCGAGGAAAGAGAAAAAAGGAACAGAAGAAAAGGAACGAAACGAAACGAGGCGTCAGCCAGAGAGATGTGCGAGAGACGAGGGAGGTGAGAGTCGAGAAATACAGAAGGGGACGCAGAGGAAAAAAGCCTGCACGACAAGGCCCAGTCGTAAGCCGAGCCGCAGGAATATAAAAAAAGATTACTGGTGTAAGGGGAGGGGGGGAGAAAAGAAACGAAAAGGGGGACGGACGACGGAGGGCTGGGGGAAATGTTAGAGCACTCTAGCCTCGAGCCTCCTAGGCTGGGGGCGCGCGCCGCGACGAAAGGCGCACTTGTGCTGACCCAGGGCAGAGGAAGGAGCGGATCTGAGCGGGTCGTAGGCTCTTTCCATTCCTCGCCCTCTCCTTTCGCTCTGTGCTCTTTCCCTTTTCTGCTGCACCCTAAAAAGGCGGGGCCCACGATGTTTTAGTTCGCAGGAGGCACCTTGTAGCGTCTGTCTGTCAGGGCAAGGAACTGCAAGGGCACACTACAACTACAACATACGCGTTGGCGCATTGCGTACCCTGGCCGCGTTCGTTGGAGACAGGGGAACAGGGGCGATGAAGTGACGAAGCGACGAAAGCGACGAGAGCGTTGGCGATGAGCGGCACTAGCAGTCAGAGTGAAAAAGGGACGGAAATACGGAGGATCTGGAGGATACGGTATCGACTACGACGTATGCTCGCCGTAAATCGTGCATGGGAATACGGTGCAGTCAATCTACGACGTACAACGGCTGGACGTTTGCAGTGCCGACAGAGGACAGGTGTGACCTGTCAGACGCATCGTGACCCAACGGCAGACAGAGGGCAGAGGCTGATAGTGAGCCTGCGGGTCGGGCGTCGTGAGCATGATTGTATCTTAAGATACTTCGAGTAAGATACGGGGCGAGACAACCGTGGCTGGCGCTGTGCGCTGTTCGCTCTTTCCCCGACTTGAAACAAACTTGCGCTTGCCTTTTGTGGTATCGTTGTGCTCCTTCCTTGTGAGTGGGCTGTCCGTTTTCCTCTTCGTCGTCTGCTCCTGCCTCTCTCGCGATGTGCTTTTTCCTCCTCTGCACCACATTGTTCGTCCCGTCTTCATTCTTCAAAAGTCCCCTAATTCTCAAAAAAATCGAGGAGAAGGAGCGCGGAGAACAGAACACGGCCTGCCCATCTTGCTCACCCTTCATCTTGGCTCATCTTCCTCCGCCCCAATTCGACCAATAACGTTCAGCCTGTCAGCAGCACCCTGAGCTGCACCCTGAGCTGCACCCTGCATTGGTCCCCTATTGCGGCCCCCTGCAACCCTGTCCAACCTGTCCAGCCTCTTTCATCAGACTCTCTCCTGGCTATCTTTTCCTGCGACCCGTGCTGCACCTCGCATCCTTAATCCGGGTTGGAGTGCGAGTGTTAGGGAGTACTCGCCGTTGCCGCAAAACCACACACCCTATCTTTGTACCTGTCAACACCCATAAGGCTGGAACGGCCTGGCCTGGCCTGGTCGCCGTCGCGCTCACAGCCGTTGCCACCATGCAAACTCACACACACACATAATGTCTCTCTCTCAAAAAACGAGTGTCACCCGAAGTCCCTTCAGTTGTCTTCACGTGGGCAGTGTGGCGGTGTCATTTGAATTCGCGTACTTCCGTCAGTCCCGCCTCTGGGTCTGCCCGCGCTGTCCCAGACGGTCCAGAGACGGTTAGTTCGATGCACGCCCGCTGTGTCTTTTCCAAACTGCGCCTCTTCTCTCCCTAAAAAGCCGACGGAGAACAGACCAAAACGGAAGGGGGGCTGCTGGCTTCTGGGGGCTGAACTTTCTTGGCGAGGTGAGAGAGCAGTGTGAGAGCTGTGAGGAGAGAGTCCTTGAGGACGGAGTGTGAGATTGGGCAGCCACATGAGAGAAGAGAAGAAGCGAGAGAAAAGACACACGCGGCCAAAGAAGACGCTTTTCGGAGAGGTTTGATACAAGTATGTCGTACGACGTACTCTGCACCTGAACGATGTGCCCGCCGTTCGTGTTGCTCCCCGCTGGAAGACCAGAAGCTACGACCTAGAATACGATCATGGCAATTTCCCCCAGGCTGGTTATGCCTTGGCCAGTGTCGGCAATGGTGGCCAGCGACTGTGGGCGCTGTGGCTCAGCCGGTGGGCCAAACGAGCAGAGCAATTTCCTTTTTCCATGCTTTTTTGGGGCAGTTCTTCCTGTTCGTCTGGTGTTCTGGCGTCTCTGGCATGCAACTGCGTTTTTTGCCCTTGTCTCTTTCTGGCTCTGGCGTGTTTTTTTGTTTCTTTTTTTAGGTCTTTGGTTTTCTTCTTCACGACAGGCGCAAGCCGACCGACGATTTACGACGGCCGTTCTTTAAGCCCTGCTTATCACAGCAGCCGTGTCCTCGTCAAGCCTCTTCGTCAAGCCTCTTTTTGTCAAGCTTTCAGCCTCGAGAGACAAGCTTTGTGACCCGTGTCAATTCCTCCGTCAAACCGGCCGTAAATCAAAGTGACATACGTCTGTGGAGTACGGAGTACCTTGCTATGAAGTATCTTACGACGTAAAAAACAAATGCTGCACACGACGCTCATGCTTGAAACTGTCGACTGAAGCTCGCCGTGTCTTGAAACAAAAGGGTGGGGGTTTCAGACCAGCAATTGTCCATTTGCATTTTTTTATCCTGAGAAACGCAAGTTATTGAGAAATAATAAAAGAATTATCGAAATAAGTTACACAAAGGAAATCGAAGTTGGGGTGTCAATCGTGAAGTGATGAGAGTATAGAAAGTCAACATACGAGGATGGAACCTTGAGCAGAGAGACTGTACACGTTTTTGGGCTTGTATCATGATGAGGCTCTCACGCCTTGTAGTAAGGGAAGCACAATGAAGCCAACAAAAAGAGAGACCAACAAACGGATATCTACATCTTTGTATGAAAGACAAATAGACAAAAAAAAACGTACAGCAGCGGGTATTCGCTGGTCGTCACCGACCCAACTACTAATCCGCCGATCACTGGTTTAACTAGGGGAGAGCGGACGGGATCCCGTGTTCTCCAGTGTCTATGGCCGTACGTGGGAGATGAGGTTGTGAAGTGAGTTTTTATACAGTGGTGACCCTCCGATGCGTTGTGCAGTTCCGCAGCAAAATGGTGAAAATGGTGATAATGGTGAAAATGGCGCTTATGCATAGCGGCCGCAGAGGCGCCATCCCGGCCGGCACCTAGGAAACGCAATGATACAAGTTCATTGTGAATATTGTAAAACAAACGTATACTCTCCTCTAGCAAACCTCGTGAGATTGCTTTGCTGCTCACTTTGGTGCCTCATCGGTGATGAAGTAGCAAGCATCACGGACGGTGATCGCCAGCCAACAAAATTACCCGTAGCCTCTCGTCTTTTGCATTTTCTTTTCTTTAACACGTATTTTTGATTCGTTTCTTGCCTTTTTGCCTTCGTGCATTGCTTTCCACACACTCTGCCGACCCGGCTGTCGATCATTCTAGAAGAAAAAAAAAAGGACTCGATAAGAAGAGGGTGTGGCACGGCTCGTGTTCCATGTATCAGGTTGGCGGGAATCCCAGTGCGTCGGGAGAAAGGCGATGTGTGCACAGAGAGGGAGAGAAGATAGAGGACGAGAGAGAAAATGAATGGAAAAGAAAACAGTGTTTTGTGGAAAGTGTTCACTAAAGTAATCAGACACAATATCGTGCAACCGTCATCTCCCAAAATTGTCAACACCTGTAAACAAAAAACACCCTCTCAAAACGCAACAATGTCTTCCGGCGTCCTCACCTCTGCTCCGGCCTCGTCGTCCACGACCGCCGCCTCTTCCCGTACGACCTCCCCGGCCCGCCGCTCTCCTGTCGCCTCTGTCTCGTCCGCAGCGGCGGCCGCTCTCGGCGCGGCTGCCGCCACACTGCGCCTCCTAGGCCTGCTGTCGGATGTGTCGTTGCGGGCGGCGGCCGAGAAGGGCAAGGGGGTGGCCAGCTACGACAGCGACAGCGACAGCGACTCGTCGTCGTCCTCCACCTCCGTCGACCTCATCCGGGGTGTGCGCCGGACCCGACGGAGCGACTACTCTCCCGAGACCGACCTGGCCCTGTCTGGGCTGGCGGCGTACGACCTGCCGCTGCCGGTGGTGTCGGCGTACTGTACGTGGAAGCCCGACTGCGGAGCAGTGTATTTTCTTTCATGTCGTTGATCGCTAACACACTTGTAGACTGGTATTTCTAGGTGTGTCCTTGTGGGTGTCGTCGTTGTTGCTGTTATTCTTGCCGTCGGTCTTGTCGTTGTGCCGTAGATTAGATTGTTGTCTTCTTGTGCTGCTGTTGACTCTCGCTGAATTTCCTTTGTCAATTCGTCTGTTTTTTCTCCAATACCAGATCTGTCGTTCTATTGTTTCACTACATTTTCAATCGACTTTATAAAAACACGACTGTAAAAATGGAAAAAAAGACCAAAAATAGTTGTGTGGCTTTCTATATGCAAGCTGAAGGGGAATATTATGCGTAGCAGGGGAGTGCGTGAGGGCGGATGAAAACTGGTGGAGTTGGAAGAGAGAGAGTAAATAAAAAAACAACGTCCGCCGGTGGTATTCGCTGGTGGGTGGGATGGGGTGGGGAGGAAGGGAGGATGAAGGACAGGAAGAGAGAGATAAGAAGGAAATCACAAGGGTATGCAACCACTCGACACATTACTGCGACAGCGCAAGACACGCGTCCACCGCCAGGCCGACCCTATCACTGTTAGCACGAAGAGCAAACAAGTTAATTAGCATGGAATGCAGAGTGCTGGGGGCGCCCACGTACCTCCCCTCCTTCTGGTAGACGACGTCGCTGATAATGTCCCGGTCCAGGTCCGGGAACATGCCGGCCAGGGTCTCGACAATGTTGGCGTGCTCGACGCGGTGCAGGCGGTGGGCCTCGGCGGTCTCGGCGCTGGCCTGGCGGGCGGCGGCCTCTTCGGCGGAGAGGGCGGGGCGCACACGACCACTACCGGCCGGTGGTGGTCCTCCAGCCGTCGCGTCCCCTTCACCCCCTCCCCCACCCCCTCCCCCGGGACTCCTTCCTCGCGGCGGCGGCGGGTCCCCCGCTGTCGGGGACGCCGGCTCGTCGGAAAACAGCCGGCCGATCGAGCTCAGGGGCCGCTGGATGGTCCGCAACAGACCCGTAATGGCGTCCTTTTCGCCGTCGTCATCGTCGTCGTCGGCGTCGGCGTCGCCCTCAGCGTCGCCCGCAACGCCGTCTCCACGTTGGTCCCCACTCCGTGAGGCCGGCCGAGGCGTCCTTGGCCGGTCCGCGTCGGCCGATCTGCGTGTGGACGGTCCTGCTCCAGACGGATCGCCCGCGCCGGGCGGTGGCGGTTTCAGCGTGCCGGCTGTTTTCTCGGTCTTGTCCTCTTCGTCGGCATCGCCCTCGGGCGGAATGGGCAGCGGCGGCGACGCCGCGCGGTGCTTCTCGGCAATGGCCGACACGGCGGCCTCGACGTTGGCCTCGAATTCGGCGTCGGTAATGGTCAGGGTGGTCCGGTCCATGTTCTCGACAAACTGCACGGCGCCCATGAGCGAGGACAAATAGTAGCCGGCCTCGCCGCCGAGCTTGTCCTGGTTGCGGAAGCGCAGAATGTACTGGACGTTGGACACGAGGTGGTCGGGGTTGGCCTGGAGCACGACGTAGATAAGCAGGGGCATGAACGAGTCGGCGGACTCGTCGGCCTTGTTGTGCTTGAGGAGGCCGAAAATGACTTTGCAGCAGTTGAGCACGCAGATGATCTTGTCGCGGGGCGCGCGGTAGGTCTTGATCTTGAGGAGCTCCTGCTGGGCCAGCCGCAAAAAGCGGCGGCCGCTCTCGCCGGCGACGGGCGGAATGTCGAGGTGGCGCTCGCGGACCCAGCCGTAGATGGTAATCTTTTGCGACAAGACCTCGTCGCGCTCGACGTCTTCTTGGTGCTGGCCCCGACGCCCGGGGCCCATGGGCCGCTCCCCGCCGCGCCGTTTCGGTTTGGCGCCGGGGATGGGCTGCGGCGGCGGGATGGCGGGCGAAAAGGTCTGGGTGTACAGGCGGTTCATGACCAGCTTCTCCATGCCCTCACGGGCGTTGTCGAACTCGGCGTCGGACAAATCGCGCCAGACCTCGCAGACGGCCATTTTGTTGGCGATAAAGGCCAGGAAGTCCGAGATGATCTTGACCTGCTCGTGGACCATCCACTGCTTCTTGGCGAACTCGGCGAGGAACGACTTGAGGTAGCGGGCGACGGGGTCGGCCTTTTTGTGGCGCAGCTGCTCGAGGAAGCGGTGGAAGTCAAAGGGCAGGACGGGTTCGGGCTCGGGGGCGGGGGGTGGCGGGCGGTGGAGGGAGACGGTGGGGGAGAGGGGGGTGTCGTCGGCAGAGGCGATGGAGGCGGCGGCGGCGCCAGCTGCCGGAGCCGATGAAGCGCCAGCGGTCGTGGCAGCAGCAGCACCCTCCGTCCCTTCCGCGGCGCTGTCCTTGGGCGGCACCGGCGGTCCTCGGTCTTCGCCTTTCCCCTTGTCGACGCGGCCCATCGACTCTTCCTCGCCGGCCTCGCCGACCTCGCCAGCTTCGTCAGCTCCGTCTTCGGGCAGCGCCTTGACACTCTCGTGAATGTGCTGGGCCAGCCCCGGCGCCAGCGGCTCCAGGCTCGACTTGCGGGGTGGGTGGCTGCCTGCGCCCGCCCCCGATGACGGGAGGGGGAGAGGCGCGGCCAGCATGGGCGCCGCAATCTCCAGGCGTGGACTCATGACCTCTTCCTCGCCCGGCCCGCCGCCGTCGCCGCTGAACTGCTCCATGATGGTCTGGATCTCGGAGCGGCGGGAGGTCGAGGCCGCAGACGACGGATGGCCGGCGTCGTCGTCGCTCAAGTAGCGTCGGTCCTCACCATCACCGTCGGTATCGGCGTCCGCCGCATCGGACCGCGTGGGCGAGCGTTGCGAGGCGGCGTTCGACGGCGAGCGCGAGGGCGGGTGGGAGGTCATGGGGGTGGCGGGCGTGGGGTCGACGTAGGTGGAGGGGGACGAGGGTGCGAGCGAGAGGCCGGCAAGTGGTGTCAGCGGTGGTTTGAGGGTGGCGACGGAGGCGTCAATGGCGGGGGTCTCCTTGTGGTCGTGGTCGTCGTTGTCGTCCAGTCCTTCGGGGTCGTCAAAGGGGTCGTAGGCAGGTGTTGATGTTGGTTCGTCGTCGGCGTCGGCGTCGGCGGCGTTTGTTGTCTCTGCTGTTTCGGCAGGCTCTGATGTCGGAGCTGTGGGCACTTTTGTCGCTGCTGTCGCTGCTGTTGCTGCTTCTGCAGCTCCAGATGCAGATTCTGCTGTCGTGACAGGCTCTGCCGTTGCTGCTGCCGCAGCTCCGGCTGCAGCCTGCGTCTCCTCCATGCTCGACTCTACGCGGCTCTGGCCGCTCGCATCTTCCTCCGCGAGGACGGTCGGGGGTGGAGAGGAAGAGCGGTCGGGCGTTGATGACATGCAGGAAGGGGGTGAAGAGGTGAAGGGGTGGAGGGGGTGGCCAGAGATGGTTGGAGTTTCTCGTGATGTGCTGTGTCGTCGTGTCCTCTGGTGGTGCTGTCTTGGACTTGGAAGGGAAGGCTACGACAACCTCTGACGAAAAAGGAGGGGCTGCCGGCCGTTGCTGGTGCTTCCTGCTGGTTGGTGTGGGTCCCTTGCTCGGCCGCCCGCGTGGCCTGGGCAACTGACGTCGTGGCGTTTTTTGGCCCATTTTGGGCGTGGCGCACATGCCGCGGACACTGAGCTCTGGTAGTCTGGTAGGGCTCTCAGGGTTTTAGTGTTAGGGGATTCGTAGGCAGTGCGGGGTCGACCCTTTGGGGTTTCGTTTGGGAGCATTCCGGGTAGCGGCGGCTAATGTTCGAGAATGGCATTGTGTGCAGGGGGATTGTGAATTGCATTGTGCGTTCATGAGGGAGTTCATGAGGCCGTTCATTCTCTTTGTCAGTTTCAATCTTATTCTTGATCTATGATACTACCCTGGTACCCAACAAGATTGACTTGGTGAAAGAGAGACTTACTTTGTGTCATCGTCATCCCTTTCAGTCTCTCCAAACCTCTTTTTTCGCTCCTTTTATCTGTTCATCGATCTTCATCTTCATCTTTGCCATATCTCATGAATATTTCATTATTCCATTTTCATTACTGTCGAGCCCCCTACGGACTTATACGGACATTAGCTGCTGTCGCTCGCTGGCTCATGGCTGTGTGGATCGTCGCCTGGCTTACGTCCGGCACGGCCCTATGCCGCTGTCGTCTAAACATACGCTTCTGCCCCCCGGAATTGGACTGGCCATCGGAGGCTGCCAATTCCGTGTCAACTCCGTGTCGGCAGCCGCTGGCACCGTAGCTCCAGTTATATCCTTCCGGGACGGAGTTTCTTGCCTGTAGGGAGATACTTGTAGTCAGAAGCTCATTGCTAAAGGCACTGCCAATGTTATCATAACACTCTCACAATGGTACTCTGCCAGGGACGACAAGAATAACTCGAGAGAACAGACAGTGCTTTCCTTCTGTTTGCTTGTCTTTTTTTACTTTTACTGTTGTTTCCTAACTTTCCCCCGTTCTTACTATGGTTTTCTTCATGTTCCCCCCCCGCCCCATCTGTTGTCGCCCCTCCATGTTGGCGATCGCCATGCCATTTGGAAGAATCGTACAACCTGCCGTGAGCGGAGAGAGAGCGGAACCAACTCTGCCAGTCTCCAACTGTCGTTCAGCGCGGACACGGCCAAGCCGTCATCTCGCCGCGCAGCCAAGTTTTTTGAGCGCCGCATGCCCCCTGTTTGCAGTCTAGCGTACCAAGGAAAACGGTGCATTTAGGAGGCGAGTCTGTACAACAGGTACATCGCCGGAGTCGTGAGGACGGGAAACGGGAAGACAACAAGGATATGCAGTGTGTCGTATTTTATCATTTCGGCAGTCCTCGTCCAAGTGTGACGTCTCTCTCATCTTGTATAAGTAGTCCATTGTTCTCCCACTTGAACTGTCGGCTCCCATCATTGCCAACTCCCATCTCTTACACGCAACATCACCCTCACCACCCTCACCACTTCACTTACACCACTTACACCCTTTTAGTCACCTTTGCCACCCCCCTCCACCCCCCCGCCATGCCTATCAAAGCCGCCGTCTGCACGGCCGCCAACACGCCGCTCGTCGTGCAGGACGTCGAGGGCCCCGCGTCGCCCCCCGCCGCCGGCCACATTGTCGTCCGCACCGCTGCCGTCGCCATCAACCCGTTTGACTTTGCCATGCAAACGTTCGGGTCCGCCTACTTTCCGTTCCTTTCGTTTCCGGCCGTCTTTGGGGAGGATGTCGCCGGTGTTGTGGAGGAGGTCGCCGACGATGTTTCGGGGTTTCACGTGGGCGACCGCGTCGCCGGGCTGTGCGAGCGCGAGGGCTTCCAGGAGCGGGCGGTCCTGGCAGCGCACATGGCCTACCGGGTGCCCCCCGCCCTGTCCTTTGCGGACGCCGCCTCCCTCCCCATGGGCGTCGTCGTGGCCATTTTTGGCCTGTTCCACAAGGACTACCTCAACTTGAGACGGCCGGGCACGGCCTCCCCGCCTCCCACCGGGCCCAAGGACGTCGTCCTCGTCTGGGGCGCCTCCACCAGCGTCGGCAGCCAGGCCGTCCAGCTCGCCGCCGCCGCCGGCTACGAGGTGGTCACGACCGCCTCCCCGGCGCGCTTTGCGCAGGCCAAGGCGCTCGGCGCCGCCCACGTGTTTGACTACAACAGCGCCACGGTGGTCCAGGACATCCTTGCCGTGACGTCCGGCAAGACGGTCGTCGGCGCCTTTTGCAACGGCGGCGCCCAGCCGCCCACGTTCCCCGGCATCATTCGGGCGTGCGCCGACGTCGTCCGCGGCCAGGCCCGCCCCTTCCTCGCCCTCACCATGGTCATGCCCGCCGAGGGCTTGCCCGACGGCGTCGAGGGCAAGTTCATTGCCGGCGTCCAGGCCGATCTAGCGTTCACGACGGCCTTTTTCGGGGTCGACGGCTACCTGCCCACCGCTCTGGCGGCGGGGACGTACCAGGTCGCCCCCGAACCGCGCATCGTGGGCCACGGTCTGGACGCCGTGCAGGGTGCCATCGACGTGGTCAAGGCCGGCGTGTCAGCCGCCAAGATTGTGGTGACGTTGTAGGCAGTCTCTCTCTTATAAAAGATTAAAGTATATTTTTCATTAAACGTCACTCGCTCTACCGTGCCTTGCTATCCTCTTTTGTGTAAATTACACCCCGTCCTCTGGTGTCGTTGTTGTTGTTGTTGTTGTTGTTGTTGTAGTTGCCGTCATCGACTCATTGTATTCCACATCGTCGTCGCCTCTGTCGACTCTTTCGACTCCTTCGACTCCTTTCTTGTTGGACAGCCCTTCGGCCTTTCGGCTTCCGGCTGTCTCTCATTCGGGGCCCGGCGACGGCCGCCGCTCCACCCCCACCAGCTGCGCCTCGTCCATCAGCCGGCTGTTCACCCCCACCAGCGACTCGGGCTTCACAGACTCGGGCCCCGCCACGCACGACCAGTGCGTCATACACCCGCAGTGCGCGCACCGGTTGAAGGTGAGGTGGGCGCGTCGGCCGTCGTCGTCGGCGCGGATGTAGACGTCGAGGCCGGGGAGCCCCTCGGGGGAAGTGGCCGCCGCGTCCGCGGCCGACACGCTTGGGTGGCCTTGCACCTCAATGGTGACCGTGTCCTTCCTGTAATACGCCCACAACGCCCCATACTTGTAGCACACCGAGCACGAACACTCGTTGCGGTAGGGCGGCGGCCCCGGCGCGACGACGCGGACACGGCCGCAGTGGCATTCGGCGGCGAGGGTCATGGCGGGCGGTGGTGGCGATGAGCGAGAGGCGATTGATTGATTTTGGTGATTGCTTTTGGTGATTGCTTTTGTGATTGATTTTGTGAATGCTTTTTGTGTTGTGCTGTGTTCAATTGTTGCTCCTTTCTTTTTCTTTTTCCGTTCTTGCTGTTTCTTCTTATTCTTTCAGGTTCAACCATTCGCGCCTTCCTGATGCGAACTGGACAAATGCGATCGACGTCATATTACCCACGACCCTGCGTGGGGAGGGACCGACCCCTCTTAGGCAACAGCCCGTTAGACGGGATGGGGCGTGAAGATGCGCATAGAGTTGACGCATTGTTCACGTCGATGCTTTCTTATCGTAGAACTCGATTCGATTTCAGCAAGATGCTCTTTGGCCAAGTCTTATCTCGTCCGTCGAGTTTATATATTAATAGTCTGTCACAAACCCCATCACCGGACTCCGTCCTCCGTTGCCTGCATTCGTTGCTTGCCCACACCCCGGAGACGCCCTCTTACCCGCGGTGCTAAAGCACTGACTCGCCGGAAGGGAAGCTCGCAAAACGTGGGGTTGGGACCTGAAGTCTTGGAAAGTGTGCCCCAACCGTCGGCGGCTAGCGGCGCCTTGTTTCCCCAGACAAACCCCAAGCAAAACCGAGACAAACTCAAATTTGAGTCATGTCACTGGCTAGAAAGTCTCGGGTCAAGTACTCCCTGGGGAGGTGAGGAGAAGACGGGCATTATCGATGCAATTCAATATGGAAGACGAAAAAGAGAAAAGGGAAAGGAAGATGAAATATTAGGAATGAGAAAGTATATCATTCAGACATATATCCTATTCGTCCTCTCCTGGTCATATCTTCTCGATCTTTTCTATTTTTTTTTTCACGTTTTCTTCTTTACTTCTTCTTTTCTTCTTTTCTTTTCTTTCTTCCTTCTTTCCTTCCCCTCCCACAGCGTACATACACTACCCATGTGGAGTCGGCGATCTGCCCCGTGCCCCGTGCCCCGACCTCGTCTTCTCCTCTCTTCCTCTCTTTTACTTCTCTCCTCCCTGCGGCTGTCGCTCCCCGACACCGGTCCTAGGACAGCCGGTGCTTCCCCTCTTTTTGAAGGAAATAATCACAGGTTCTAGTCTACTGCGCACAACCGTGACAACAACGATAGGAGCAGCAACAACTCGTGGGAATAACGGCAATGAGAGCTGAGGACAGTAGACCGCGGCTTGTTGCAAGCTTGCGTCGGTGCTGCTCCGAACCGGCGGGCAGCGTAGGCAAAGTATAGGCAGTCTGGGGAAAGCCAAGGCGAAAGTGCAGGGACTAGTAAAAATAAAGATAGCAATGCAAGATAAAGTCACCGACCGGACAGAGGCCGGAGGCCGGAGAGCCACAGACGCAAATCAATACAGCGGACACATTAGACCACAGAGACACTAACCACAAACCATTGTAGTCAAAACAAAAAATAATGGGAGAAAATCAAAAGACCTGGCGTAGGAACACTTATCCGCCTTAAGATAGTGTGTGGATAGACCTTCCAGCTTGTAATCTGTAGTCTCTCTCGGCGGTGTTCATTATTTTGATTTTTCTCTTCACCTCTTTTTCTCCTATTACCTTCTACTCTTTTCTATTTCACTTTTTTGACTCATATCTTGTATTGATTAATTCCTTACAGTACTTGTTCTACCATATTTATTTTCTTCTTATCGTCCAGTCTTATCCTTTGAATGTCTGCTCTCGATCTTGTCTTGGCTCAACTACTCTCATGATTACAGTTTCAGTACACCGTCCATACCATCTCTTTGACTCCAACTGACTTGGGATCTACTCTGACCATCCCCATGATCTACTTGTCATCTCTTGGCTTTTTCTTTTGATTTTTAGTTCTTTCCTTATCCCTTTCATCTCCCTCTTTGCCTCTCCTATTTAATCCCCCTCCCCTCCCCCAATGTCACAAACAGACTCGCCAATATGGCCGAACCTCAACGAAAAGACGGCCCTCCGGGACGTAAACGAAAAGACGGCCGCCACCGACACATCTTTGGACACTCGGCAGACACACCAGAGTGATCTCGAAGCAGGACAGACAGAACCCAGCCCAGAAAACAACAGTCCTTCAGACGATACCTCCTCTCCCGACCACCTCCCTCCGGTCGGTGCTCTCAGAAAGATCCTCGCCTTCCTCCTTCCACCACCACCACCCGACGCTGACCACGCCGGCCCACCCCCAAACGGCGGCTGGGCCGCCTGGCGCACCTGTGTCTGTTCCCATTTTGTGTTTGCCAACACCTGGGGGTTTGTCAACTCGTTTGGCATTTTCCAGACGTACTATGCCGACTTTCTGGCGCCCCTGCCGCCGTCAACAATCTCGTGGATTGGCTCCGTGCAGGTCTTCCTCGCCTTTTTTCTGAGTGCGTTGACCGGCCGCCTCGGCGACGCCGGCTACTTTCGCGGGTGCTACTGGTTCGGGTTCGTGTGCCTGGTGGCGGGCGTGCTGGGGACGTCGTTTGCCACCCAGTACTGGCAACTCATCCTGTCGCAAGGGGTGGCCGTCGGGCTGGGTGCCGGCTTCCTGTGCACGCCGACCATGTCGATTGTCACGACGTACTTTACGACGCGGCGGTCGCTGGCTCTGGGGGTGCTGACGTGCGGCAACGTCAGCGGCGGACTCGTGTACCCGGCCATGGCGCGGCAGCTGCTGCCGGCCGTCGGGTTCGGGTGGACGCTGCGGGCCATGGCGTTTTTGCAGATTGCCCTGCTGGTGCCGGCCGGCCTGCTGATCCGGCCGCGGGTCGGGCCGACCAAAACCACGGAACGGCAACCGCTGTTTGACTGGCCGGCGCTGCGGGAGCCGGAGTATGCCCTGTACGGGCTGGGGATGATTTTTGTACGTCCCTGCCCATTGCGTAGCAGGCGGATGACCCCCTCCCCTATCATATTTATCTGCTAACTCCTTTGTGTGCAGAACATCGGCGGCACGTTCATTGTCTACTACTACATCGCCGCGTTTGGCCGCAGCAGCGACTCCATCCACCCGCAGCCGCTGACCTACCCGCAGTCCTTGAATTTGCTGCTCATCTTCAACGGCATCGGCATCGTCGGCCGCATGTCCGCCGCCTACTTTGCCGACCACGTCGGCCCACTCAACCTTGTCGCCCCCATGGCGTTTGTCAGTGCCCTCTGCTGCTTTTCGTGGATCGCCGTCCGCGACCAGGCGGGCGTGTATGGGTGGATCTCCATCTACGGCATGGTCGCCGGCGCTCTCCAGGCCTTGTTCCCGGCCGGCCTGTCCTCCCTCACCACCGACATGTCCAAGATCGGCCAGCGCATCGGCATGGGCTTTACCTTTATCGGGGTGTCCGTCGTGGCGGGGCCGCCGGCGGCCGGTGCCATGGTCACCGCGCTGGGCGGGCGATACATTGGCGCGCAGGCGTTTGCCGGGTCGCTGCTGGTGGTGGGCGGGTGCTGTGTGGCGGCGGCCAAGGTGGCGCGGATGCGGCGGACGGGCGGGGGATGGATGGGGAAGATATGACGAGAGTGCACGAAGAGTGCGTAGCAGGTAGACAAGCGCACACGATGCGTAGAAGGAGACGAGTTTACGAAAAGAACAGCATAGAGCATAGCATAAAGACAGCATAACGACAGCATAATGGCAGCATAATGGCAGCATAATGGCATAATGGTATTTATTCTCTTAAAAAAAGTACTCACGATCACGGCAGTCGACGACCGCCGGTCGCTCCTTCCTCGCCTGGCAGCTGCACCGTGACCCGCTTCTTCTCTTTTCGTTCCCTCTCCGGTTTCTGCCTTTCTCGCTCCGGCCATTCTCGCCCCGGCCTGCACCCAACACCTAGAATGTCCCGCATGGCCCGCGCTTCCGCTGTTGTGCGCGAAAGTGACCGCTGCAGGCCGGCGGCGTGCAAGAGCAGGTTGTGCCTCTCTCGGTCTTCCTCCTTGTGGTGGTGATGGTGGCCCACAACGACCGACGGCCGGTCCACGGCCCGGTACACCGCACTGTCCGTCCGCCGCAGATGCACCAGGAGGTCGTCGAGGGCACGGGCAAGGTCGGCGAGGTGGGGGTCCTGGGCGTGTCTTTCTGGGACGGCCGTCGCCTTCTTTGGCGAGATCGGCGGCGTGGGCAGGTCGGTGGGCAGGTTGGTTGACAGAGGGACATTCGCGTGGTGGGCATGAGGGAGGCGGGACGGTCCTTGACGAGAATCTCTTTGGTGAGCATCTGGGCCCCGGTGCAACGGCGGAAAGATGGGCACCGATTCCCAGGAGAAGGGGTGCGGCGGTGGCGGCTGCCGCCGCGGCCCGGCGTCGTCGTCGGCTTCACGTTGACGGGGAGGGCGGTCTTGTGGTTGTGGACGTGCTTCTTGAGGCGGTCGTGGTTGCGGTGCTCGCGGCTGTGGAGGCTGTCTCGCGTACTGTGGACGGTCTTGACCGTCTCGAAGGAGATCTGCTGGGAAAGACCGTGGTATCGAAGCAAAGGACTCACGTGGCCGTCGTCTATATTCTCTCTGTTCTCTTGCAAAATCCCTTGGAGGTTCTCTCCGAGGTTCTTCTAAAGGCTCTCTGGTCGGCTCTCTTTGCGGCTCTCTTTGCGGCTCTCTTTGCGGCTCTCTTTGCGGCTCTCTTTGCGGCTCTCTTTGCGGCTCTTGAAACGACGTGCTCCTTGGAAGAGGATATCTCGGAACACGTCGTGGTAGTGGCCGGTCTGAAACGGGGACTGGAATGGTGACGGGATCTTGAAGACGATCCCGCGTTCGGTACATTGGCCTCTCCTGGAACCGATTTAGACGATCCGCCTGTCGGAGACGATCCAACCGGTCCAGGCGCTCCCTCTCCAGTCGTCGTTCATACCGCTCGCGTCTCTCTTGTCGACGGTCTTCGCTCGAGTCGTGGCGGTGGAGGCGTTGACGCGGCGGTTGTGGTTGTGGCGATGGGGGTGGAGGAGGATATGAATAAAATTGACCAGGACCTCTGTCAGGAGTTCGGTCAGGGCCTCTGCTTATGGGAACGCCCCTGTTTGGAAGTCCTCGATCAGGTAGTCCTGTGTCGACCGATATTGGTCCCGGGAGTCCAGCCGGAGGACCGCCCGGAGGACCACCTGGCAGCCCGTTGAACTTTGGCATCCTCACCGTCGTCTTGGCCGTCTTGGCCCGCTTCTTGGCTTCGCGGCTCTTGAGGTACCGTCGCACAGCAAACTGCACCACGTGTCCGAGGACGAGTTTAGCGAGGTCGTTGTCGCCGGGGGCCGCCCTTTCCCGTTCTTCCCGAGGAAATGTCTCCTTTTGTCTGTCCCGTTCTCCGTTGCTGTTGCCGCCCGTCTCAAATTTGTGCAGAGCCAGGGCGAGCACACGTCGGATAATGTGCTCGAGATGGTTGTCGCGCGTTTCTGGCTTGTCCGTCTTGTCCGTCTCGGGCGAGCGTCGCTCTCGGCTTCGACTTCGGCTGCGGCTGTGTGGGCGGTGACGGTCCCGCGAGCTGGGCATTTCGTGGTGAAAGGTCGATGACAGGCAGGTGGATGCAATAAAGAATATGGTTTTATCGAAATATTCAGGAGAATTAAAATAATACAAAAACGGAAGAATAAATCAACAAAGCTAGAAAAGAAGAACAACAAATCTACGTTCAAGAGTGGCAGCGGTAACATTTTAAATATCGTCTCCTAAAGTCTACATCGTCTTTCCTTTCCCTTCCATAACGGCCTCCCACAGCCTTGCGCATGTGATGGGAGGTCACCCCAAGGCTGCGATGCGCATGAGCAAAGGGTGGGCGAGACAGGTCTAAGTGGTCGTCGTTGAGGTGTGGCTGTCTGCGGGGACCACGTGAACACCAGCCTGGGGTGACACCCGCTTCACGTCCACGCGCCTAGACGAGCAGTCGGATGTGGCCGCGTGCAACAATCGGCAGCCGTCTGCAAGGCACACCAGGTACGGTTAGGAGGGCAGACTGAGACACACAGGCTTGTCCCGTGTCGGCTATCTCGTGCGTGTAAAGGAGAGGAGAGAAAATGAAGAGAAAATGAAGAGAAAAGAAAGACAGAAATAGAAAGAGCTGAAAGAATATGCTGACAGCTATGAAAAAAAAAAACAGACAAAACAAACAGAGAAATTAAGATGAAAAGAACAGGTAGAGAAATATGAAAAAGGGACATAAAACTGAATGGATAAGAACAAAACCAAAACCTAAGAGGACAACCCGAAAACGAAACCGAAAACGAAAAAAAAGGAAACAACCAACAGTCTACCTACTCTTTTTACCATTTCTGGCAGATCTTGCTGTTCCGCAGCTGACTTACACGGGACCTGTTGCCGTTGTGACCTTGGCTTTAGGACAAGCTCGAGAGAGCGAGAACACACACTTGGGTCATACGGAGTACTTCACTCTCCGTCTCAACAGCCCCAACGAGGATGCCAATACAGCTGTTGTCTCCAACAGAGCTCGTGAGTGAAGCATGATGCATGATGAAAGTACAGAGTGCTCTCTCTTTTCAAGACCTTTCGAGACTGTCTCTTTCTCGATCCAGTTCTTCACTCATGTTTCTGTCCTCGGTGATCGTTATAGACGCGGCATTTAACTTACTCGTTCGTCGCACGGCAGACATATTTTTAGACCTTCAAACATTGCTTGCCTATGTCCCCACGGCGCCAACTCTGTCTGTTTCATGATGTCCGAGATCGTGGCCGACATCGTGGCCGAGATGCTGGTCAAAGGCTGCCTGAGGTCTTTGACGTGCTGCCTGAAGAGGATCTCGTGAACGGAGTTGTCGAGGTCACCGACTCTCCTTTCAACACTGCCTCGTCTGTGGTAGCATTTCATGATTCCCAAACCGTTAAACTCCGGAGGCAGCCGGCGAATTTAAAAAACGTGGTAGTAATGCGACAGAAGGATGCGGAAAAGAGAAAAGAGCCGCGCGCAAACGAGCAAACGAGCAAACAAGCCTCCATCGTCCCGCTATCCACGCCCTAAAAAGCCGAATGGATAGCGGGGTGGAGCCAAAACGTCAGCGCCCGTCAGGGGCCTCCGTTGCACCCAACTGCTCACCCAGCCAAGATCGGCAGCTGCGGCATATGGTCGTTGTGGAGCCACTACGCCCACTACGCCAGTTGTCCAGCGCTCGTGCCCCTGAGCCCGTCCTGCGCGCGGTGAGATTGGGGGGCGCTCCTGCCACCGCGGGACAAAGAAAGGAACGAACGAGGAACCACCTTCCAACGCCGGCGCGCGGACCAGTAAAAAAAAAAGAGGCCAGAGAACCAGTGAAGGTAATAAAAAAAAAGGAAGACGAAAAGACGGAAAACAGGAACGCACAGAAGAACCCACGACACTGCCCTCACCCGGATGCTTCGGCGACTCTTCTGCGCTCCGGTTCGCTTTCTTACCCTTATGCGATCCTCCCTCTTTCCCCTCGCTTGTACTGCCGTCCCTCCTCGTCCCTGAGCTAGACCTGTTCCTGGCGCCTCTTCTCTTGTCCCTTTTTTTCTTGTCGCATCACCGACCGACGTCAACCACGACCACGACCCTCTGTGCGCACCACCCCTCGACGACTACCCAACAACACCGACTGCCGCTTTATGGCCTACGCCCACTGCACGTCTGAACTGTCCATTGCGCGCTGTCGAGCCGTCTGCGCGCGCGTATAAAGAGGCTGTGCGCCCAGCTATTCCTCGATCTCGACGACATCGTCAACCTCACTCAACCTCAACCTCACCGCAACCAACCTCACGACTCTCAACCTCTCCTCGACCCAACCACCCCCACACAATGCCATGTTCGACCTCGTGACGCAGGGGCTTGCTACCGTCTGGGGCGTCTGGGCCACCGTCGTCTTTCTCGTCCAAGGCATTGGCATTTTTCAGCTGTGCGTCCCCTCCCTCTCTCTGTGTAAACGAGCGTCTACTAACCTGCACGCCTGACGGTAGCTTTCGCCACTACTCCCGACCACCTCGCCGCGCCGCCGTCGAGGCCTTGGCCGACCATGCCGCCGTCCCCCACGTCACCGTCATCCGGCCCACCAAGGGCCTCGAGCCGGGCCTCTACGACTGCCTCGCCTCCACCTGCCGCCAGACCTACCCGCGCGACCGGCTGCGAGTGCACCTGTGTGTCGAGAGCCGCACCGACCCTGCGTTTCCCGTGCTGGAGCGCGTGGTCGACGACTTCCGGGACGTGGACGTGACCATCTATGTGGAGGAGGAGGACCCCCTGCTGCACGGCGCCGCGGGGCATGTGCGCAACCTCGGGCCGAACCCAAAAATCAGGAACATCAGCCGGGCGTACCGCGACGTGCCCTCCGGGGACGACTCCATCGTGTGGATCGTCGACTGCAACGTGTGGGTCGCCCCCGGCGTGGCCGGCCGCATGGTGGACAAGCTGTTGGGGCTGGGCCGCCCCCTTGAAGGCGGCACGACGCCGCAGCAGCAGCACGCGCCCTACAAGTTTGTGCACCAGCTGCCGCTGGTCGTGGACATTGGCACACGAAACCAGTACGGCGCCGCCCTCGACGAAATGTTCATGGCCACGTCGCACGCCAAGTTCTACTCGGCCATCAACACCGTCGGCATTGCGCCCTGCATTGTCGGCAAGAGCAACATGTTCCGCAAGGCCCACCTCGACCGCCTGACCGACCCGTCCCAGAATCCGACCGTCTTGAGCCCCAAAGACGCGCGACGCGGCCGCGGCGTCGATTTTTTCTCCTCCTACATTTGCGAGGACCACCTCATTGGCGATCTGCTGTGGCGCTCCCCGCTGGCCACCCCGGCCGGCGTCGTGTACCGCAACCACGGCTTCGTCACCGGCGACCTCGCCATCCAGCCCATGGCCGACGTCGCCGTCGCCGCCTACGCCGCCCGCCGCGTGCGCTGGCTGCGCGTGCGCAAGTGGACCGTCCTGCTGGCCACCCTCGTGGAGCCCGGCGTGGAGTCTCTGCTGTGTGCGTTTTACGGCTCGTTTGCTCTGACGACATGGGGGCAGCGGCTGCCCCTGCCCCCGGCCCTGGCGGCCTGGCTGCCGCCGCCGACGTGGGGCGCGATGCTGCGCTGCTGGTTGGTGATGGTCGCCGTCTGGATGGCCGCCGACTGGTGCACCTACCGCCGCCTGCAGGCCTGCTGGTGCACCGAGGTGGACGACAACACGCCACCGTTTGCCCGAGGCCGCCGTTCCGGTGGCGGCGGCGGCGGCGGTAGCGGCGGTCTCCCTCCTAGGGACTTCCTTTCGTGGGCCCGCGCCTGGGCCGGCCGCGAGCTGCTGGCGCTGCCCATCTGGACGTATGCCGTCCTGCTCGGCGCCACCGTGGCCTGGCGCGGCAAGCAGTTCCACGTGCGCATGGACATGAGCGTGGACGAGCTGGACGAGCAGGGGCGGAGGGTGGTGCGAGAAGAACGGACGCAGGGGACGTCGACACTGTCCGCGGCGACGGCCGCCAACACCGACCCCACGTCAACACCCACCGACGAGCCTGCGAACGGCAAGGCTAGCCAAACAAACAGCAACGGCGCCGCCAACGGCCGGCCAAACGGCAAGGCCAACGGGAAGGCCAACGGCAAGGTCAACGGCAAAGCGAGGGTGGATTGAAAAAGGGGAGGATGCGGACGAAGAAAAGAAAAACAACAACTGGTACGGGATAGGATAGGACGATATAGCTTGTTTCTGTTTCTGTTCTTTGGAGTCAGCTGAGGATTCATCGGAGGAGTAACTGGGGGTGCATTGATTTACAAGGCGCATATCCAGGCGCATATCCAGGCGCATCTTTGAGCCTTTGGGCATTTTCGCACAGCCTGACATTTCCGGGCGCATGGCCATTTTTTGCGTGACTAAAAGGGGAATTTTATTTGTCCATAGACAGCGAAGCAAAGCATAAACATGCATTTAAACTCCTATACACCGGTTGATGATTTTTTGGAAAACAATAAAACACAAGAAAAAACAATAAAAAAACAATCTCACACACATACATCCCCTACATCCTCTACCACTTCTTCGCCTCCACACCGTCCGGCGGCACCACCGCCACAGGGCCCTGGCCCACCGTCGACCAGTCCGTGCTCAGCGACGTGCCGTTGCTCTCCGTGAAACTCTTCATCATCGCCCGCTGCTGCTCCGGTGTGCTGCCCGCGTACAGCTTCTTGAAAAAGTTGTCGACGTTGGCGTTGGCATCGTCGTCGTCGTCGTCCACGCCCAGCTTGTCCCAGTCCTTGGGGCCGGTTTTCGAGCTCGTCGGGTACGCGGGGCCGGCCGTCGCCGTCGCCGTCGTCGTCGATGCTGGTGCCGCCTTTGTTGCTTCTGCTGGCGACACCGGCACGGGCACTACTATCTGAGCCGTGCTCGCAGTGCCCGCCACGTTTGTGGGCGCCACATTCTCCTTGGCATCGCGCTTCACCTCCCCCTTGCCCTCCCCGCTCGCCTGCTCGCCCCAATGGCCCCATTTCTCGCCGGGCGTCGCCTTGGTCACCTTGAGCTCAATCTTGTACGGCGTGACCCGCGTCTCGACCGGCTCATCGGCGGCAATGGCACCGGCCAATGCGAGCGTCACCGTCTGCGACGGTCCGGCTACGGCCGCGGGCAGACTCGACAGCTGCACGCTCGTGGCGCTGGTGGCCTGCACCTGTAGGGCCTTGGCGTCGACTCCCTTGGCGTACAGCGTGAGATTGACCGTCGTTGGTGTCTGGTACATGTCCACACGGAGTTTGGCGGGGGGAGCAGCAGCAGCAGCAGCTGTAGACGCCGCAGGCGTCGCTGTTGTGGTCGAAGACGCTGCAGGCGTCACATTTGTGGCGACAGGCGCTGGGGCGGCCGGCTTGGCCTCTTTGACCGATGTTGGCGCCTTGGCGGCCGACCGCTTCTTGGGCAGCGCCGGCACCCGCGAGACCGTAATCGTCCGCCCCGCGTCGCCCATCGGCAGCTTCTGCAGCTCCCGCAGCACCACGCCCCGCCACATGTACGCCTGCGTCCAGTCGGCTTTTGTGCTGTCGTTGGCGTTCGCCTGGCCCAGCACACCCTCCAGCGTGTTGCCCGCACCACCGCCCGCACCGCCGGCATTGTGGCCCGGGCTGTTGCTCAGTGTCCCCGGCAGGTCCGCCGGCGTCGCCCGGTACCGGCCTTCGGCGTCCACATTGTGCCGCACGTCGTCGGCGTCGTCTTTGCCATCGTTCTCGCCCGTCTTGAACTTCTTTCCCTCCGCTAGCTGCTGCGACCACACACAGCAGGCGTCCGCATCCGCGTACCGTTTGAGGGCCGCCAGCGCCACGGCCCGGCGGTACTGCGCCTGGACGAGCCAGCGCGCGCTCTGCGCACTCTGCCGGGCGAGGGCGCTGTGGTAGGCGCGGTCGGCGTCGTCCAGGGCGTCCTGGTAGGCGTGCGTGCCCATCTCGGCCTTGGCGCGCGTCAAAAGCCAGGCCGGGTTGGGGTGGGCGGCGCCGCTCGCCTCGATGGCGCGGGAGAGCAGCGGGACGGCGGCGGCAAAGTCTTTGCGCTCGACGGCCTTGAGGCCCTGGTCGTAGAGCGTGGTGGCTGACATGGTGGCGGTTGTGGAAGGTGAAGAAAAAGAAAAAAAAAGGGGGCGGGGGAGATAGAAAAGAAGAAAAATGAAACAGAAAAGCAAGAAACGTTTTTTGAGTTCAGACTGCAAAACAGAGATTGAGATGGCCTCGGACGAAAAAGCCGATGCAGTGCGAAGCCAGCACAATCAGTTTGAAGCGGGATGGTTGGGAAAAAGGCCAAGTATGACCCCGGAACCGGATCAGAAAAAACAACAAACAAAGTGATCAGCCGTTGTTCTGGTAGAAGACGACCCAAAATGAAAGCTTCGATGTGTGTTTCTTGAAGAGTTGGGAAGGAGTGTTGTTCGTGCTTGCCTCGTCCCAGTGGGGCAGCTTGTCAGCCTGGTCGGGAGCTCGGACAAGTTATTGGACGGTTTAGTTGCATATTAATCTGGATAGTCACATATAACTGCTTAACGAGGCTGGCCCAAGCTCCCGCCCGCTTAGTTGTAATTTCCTGCGAATGTGGGCTGTTTCCAGCAATAAGCGCCGAAAATTTTCTTCCTATCCATTTCCTCTCCTTTCCTCTCTCTCTCTCCAATTTTTACTACAGCTCTTTCACAACCATGACGCCGCCATAGCATTTCCTTTCACATTGTGTGCCAACGTTTCACATTCATTCTTTTCACAACGCACACGATGATGACCTGGTATGCCGGTCCCTGCAGCTCCCCTTGAATGGCCGCGCTGCTTGTGTCGAGCACCTAACCGGGTGGAATATCCCTCAGAGTATGTTTTTTGGGTTTTGATGTTTCTTCTTTTATCGTGTTTCCATGGGCACTGGATTTGTGTCTCCTGTCTGTTTTTCTGTCTCTTGACACGAGCTTCCAGCCAAAGAAAGCTGTCCGACAGCTTGGTCGCGGATAGCGAAGCGAGCATTGTCACCAAGCGGTTGTGCAATGTGCTGTCTTTCTGTCTTTCTTTTTCTCTGTAAAGCCGAATGGCCTTGCCAATCTCTCCTCTCTCTTCGCGGTGATGACAACCTTTATTTGGTGCATAGAGAGCAATCATCATGCACTCCATGATTGCTTAACCTATAGACTACAACGGTATCTGAGCGAATTCTATACAACTTACTTTGTTTCTTGTTTTGCGTCTTCTGCTGTTTTCATCTCGGGAACGTCAACTAACAGGACAAAAAAGTCTCGACATGACAAAGGAACAATATGGCTGAAATCACAGAGCCACCGCTGTCGGGGCCAGCGAGCAGCAGCGGCAGCAGTAGTGGTGTAGACCCAGCCGCTGCACCGCTAAAGGCTCCGACAGCAGAAACAGAATCACCATCACTTACCACTACCACCACCATATCACCATCCAAACCAAGGGCGATGGCGCCTCCGCGTCGTAAATACGCCCTGCCGCTCCCTCTCCGCACGTTCCCGCTGCCCACCTTCTACCCCAGCAACCCCGTGTCCCTCGTCCACCTCGCGTTTTCGTGGGTGTGGCAAGTTTTGTTGGCGCCCCCTGCGGCGGAACCGGCCACCGTCCACGAGGGCGTCTGGTCGGCCGCGACGCGCTCCGTCCACATCACCGACCCCAAGTCTATGAACGACTTGTGGTGCCAGGGCTTTTATGGGAAAGGGTCGCTGAGCCGTAGTGAGCCTAGCTGGCTCAACCGCGAGAAGGCCCGGCGGGCGGCGGCTCTCCTCGACTCGTCTTCGGGGACCACCGTGACGACGACCAGCGAGCAGCGCACCAACAAGCGGCGCGAAGAGCGGGCGGATACAAAGTGGGAGCGCGGCCGGACGGAGCTGGAAGCGATAGAACAGAGGCGGCGCGAAGAAGAGGCGGCAGAGGTCGCCGCGGCCCAAGAGGCAGAAACGGCAAAAGAGGTGGATCTGGGCAAGCCGAACGGGCATGCGAATGTGGCACCGACTGCACAGCAGCAACTGCCGTCCCCGCCGCCGTCGCCCGTGCCTGTTTCTGTCCCAAAAGCTCCGGTCGGGCCTCTGGAGCTTCTGGCGTTGCCCAACTCCGAGGCCGATCTGCGAGCCGCGACACGTGCCACGACTGCAGTTGCAACTAGCCCGAAACCGCGTCTCAATGGCTCTGCCTCTGGGACAAGAACCGATCCCCCTAAATCAAACGTAAACGGCACTGCGACCTCGCTGCAGGACCTTATCATCAACGGGACGCAAAGTGCCCATAGTAGCAAGGAGGAGAAGCACGACGGCGGTGCCAACGGCGCTGCCGTTCACGGACAGAAGACATCAAAGAGCTACGGCGATCTTGGCGGCGACGCCGGAAGCAATGCCGGCAACGGCAACGGCAACGACACCCGGCCGATCGAACCGCTCAAGCGGCAAAAGAGCGTGCGCTTCTCGCCGACCGTCGAGTCCACGACGTTTCTGCACTCGGACCCGCCCAGCCCGAACCACAATGCGAGTAGCGTGTTGAAGCCGACGGCACCGCAGGTGTCGTCACCGACGCCTGCTGTCGCAGACGGTGCTGTCGCTGACGACATTCCCAACAAGGAACACCTCCAGCTGTCGCCCGAGGAGGCCTTCTTTTTGGCCTACGCTGTGGGCACGCTCCGGGTGGTCGACCCCGTGACGCAGCAGGTCCTGTCCATGCAGCGTTTGTTTGAGCTATGCCGGGCGTCCTCGATATCGTCGTCGTCCCATCTCGCGACATCGTCGTCGTCGTCTTCGTCGCCGACGACCTCCGACTCCTTTCTCCTCCACTACGCCGTCTACCACCACTTCCGCTCCCTCGGGTGGGTCCCGCGGCACGGCATCAAGTTTGGCGTCGACTGGATGCTGTACGGCAAAGGTCCCGCGTTGGACCACGCCGAGTTTGGCGTCATGGTGGTGCCGTCGTACACGGATCCGTGGTGGACACAGAACGGCCAGGCGCCCCGAGCGCAATCGTGGCACTGGCTGCACAGCGTGAACCGGGTGCTGTCGACGGTGTACAAGAGCCTTGTGCTGGTGTACGTCGACGTTCCGCCGCCGGCAAAGTCTGCGCCAGGCGGAGAACTAGACATCTCGGCCTTGTTATCGCGGTACCGGATCCGGGAGGTCATGGTCCGACGGTGGTCCAGCAACCGCAACCGGGATTAGGGTCAGTCGACCGAAAGTAGACCATAGTACATAATGAAACATAAACAACACTTCCACATTCGTAACAATACAAGTCCGTGCCTTTGTGTTCAAAAGTTTTATGTGAAATTGATTTTCAAAAAAAGAAAAAGGAAAAGAAACAAAGTGATTAAAAACGACAATAAAGAGCAGGCTTAACAAAATGTGTGAAGCAGCGTCTAGTCTATGATACCCAAGTCCCGTATTTTTGCCCAACAAGCCCAGCAAGGGTTTTAAAAATAGAATGATGCAATAGCTATCCCAATTGTTCTCCCGAGGCCAGGGTCGTGGTCTTTTCGACCCTGGTCCAAAAATAACGCCAAAACGACCATCCAAAAAAAAATAATGCTAATACAAGGAAGAAAGAGCAAAATGAGATAAAACAGACAGGTAAAGGAAAGTGAGCAGGGCTACTCTAGATGGCATCGCCGTGCCAGACGAGGCCCGTCAGATAGGGGTCCGGACGGACCCAGCCCGACAAGCCGTCGTCGTCGTTGCCCTGGCCCGGCGACCAGGGATCCGGCTCGCCCGAGGGGACCAGGGCGGGCGGGTGGCCCAGCAGCAAGTCGGCCACGATGCGGGCAAAGACGACGGCGCCGAGCTCGTTGAGGTGGGTGGTGTCGGGAAAAAAGGGGTGCCACTTGTTGTACCGAAAGGCGGCCGTCTTGCCAATGGCGCCAATGTAGGCCAGGCTGGCGGCGTTGAGGTCGATCAGGCGGGCGTGGCGGTCACCGGTTTGTTGGCCGTCGTCGCCCAGCACCTGGTGGGCGCGCCGCGTGCGCTCGCGGTAGTCCTTGAGGTTGTCTTTGACGGTGGTGCCGTCCGGTTCAAAGTCGCGGCGGGCGAGGGGGGTGACGAGGACGGGCGTGCCGCCAGCGGCAAGAACCTCACGGGCCATGCCGACGAGGGCGTCCTGGTACATGTCGAGGGTGACGTTGCTGTTGGGCATCTGGTCGTTGTGGCCAAACTGGATGGTGACGTAGACGGGGCGCGCGGGCGCGTTGAGGCGGACCTCCTCCATGGCGTCCATCCACATCGGGGAGTGGAAGTAGCCCGTGGACAGCGCGCCGTTGACGCCGTAGTTGAGACCCTCGGCGCCGCGGGCCAGACACCACAAAAAGGCGTCGCCCCAGCCGCCGCCGTTCTTGGCCTGGCCGCAGGTGGTCGAGTCGCCAATGAGGACAAAGTAGGGGGCGTCGGTCGCCACCACGACTTTGTGGATGGCGCCCTTGTCGTCTGTGTTGTATGTCGTCGGCGGCAGTTCCAACGGCGGTGGTATGGGCTCTTCGTATTTACGGCCGCCGCTGCTGGGCACCTCGTTTTCGTCCACGCCTCCGTCGGACGAGAATTGAGAGGCCACTGCGGCCGGCCACGAGCTCACGACATCTGCTAGTTGTGTGCCGTCTGTGCTGCTGGTCGTCCAGATGAAGATGATGCCGAACAGAGCGATGGCGGCGAACAGCAGGATGCGCAGGCGGCTGCGGGACGGCTGGCCGCCGTTGAGCAACATTGCGATCCGGATTGTGGCCGGCTTTCAGGCCGGGGGCGGTAGTAGTCGGTGTTGTTGGTGCTTTCGATTGCTTCAATTCGGGTTTCAAGTCTTTGCAGAAAATGACCCAAAAAATGGGAGAAAGAAAGGAAAGAAAGGTTGACAGCCTGCCAGAAAAAGAGTTTGCTGTACGTCGTAAAGAAAGCTGGGGACCAATATTCTGCTCCTTTCTTTTTGGTCTCTTTTTTGTTCGGTGGTTCCACTGTGGCTGGCTGAGTCTCCCTTTCCGGAGGGGCCTAGATCGCAGCCCTTTTTCACCCCCAGTTGCGCAGTGCTTCCCGAGTCAATGAGTGTGTTTATCCGTGTCGTCTGAAAGTGGTGCACGCACGAGAACTTTCAAGAAGAGACCGAGCAAGCGAGCGACTAAGAAAGAATATGGAAAAGGGGGGGCAGAGGGACAGAGGACAGGCTCGTATTCAAGCGTTCGTTTGTGTTGGTTTGTTCGGGCTGTTGAAATTGGGGCTGTCCGTTTCCTTTTGCTGGTTTGTGTTCCCGAACGAGAGGATCAGGGGCCGCTGATGCTCGCTTTCGCTTGCAAAAGAAAGACAGATGCAGGGGTGCAGTGGTGTGCGTGTTGGTGTCTTGCGTGTGGTTTGTGGTTTGTGGTTTGTGGTTTTTGGTTTGTGGTACCGTGGTGGTGCTATGCGTCTCTGCAACCGCGGGACACAGTGGACGGTCGGGCAGCGTAGGCTGCTGGTACGAGGGTTCGTCCGCAGATTTTTTTGGCAGAGGAAAGAGAAAGACAGAGAAAGAAGAAAGAGAAGGATTGGGAAGAGAAAAGTGCAAAGAAAAGAAGAAAGGCCAAAACTGTGTTGAGATTGAGAAGAGGATGTTTCTTGCGGGAGCAAAGACGCAAGGCAAGCACCAAGGCAAGCACCAAGGCAAGCACGACCGGTCTTCGTAAGACACACCCCAAAAAAAAGCAGAGCGATAAAGAAAGGCTCCGCTCGGGAAGCAGCGACTTACGTCGTGGATTGCGCGAGGGAAGGCGCGAGTGGGTATCTCTGTCCAAGACAAAGGGCCAGGCAAGGAAGGAAGAAGCTGGTAAGCTGTACTGCGTAAGCTGGTAAAGCTAGGCAGCTAGGAAGCTAAGAAGCTCTTCGCTGTTTTGAAGTGCTGAAACGGTGAGAAACTAGGAAATAAAAACGGGGACAAGGAGGCACTCAACAAGGAAGGAACAACTCAGCCCGACAATGACAATGGGGCCAAAGGGGCAGGAGCGCTACGGCGTACAAAATATAAGAGAGGGACAGAGACAGCGACAGAGAGAGAAAGGAAGCAAAAAGAGGCCGATTTGAGAGCATTGTCGTCTTTGCTCTCAATTGGCGTGTCTCAGCCCCTCCCGTCTTTGTGCAGCTCGCAGCCATTGTCACAGACGGCGGGCAACATATTGGTGCGCGCATTGCCCATTTGGGCAAGGCGTGCCAATACGAATGGACGCCTCCAAATAGCCCAAATACCCAAATAGCCACAGGCCCAGACCAGACTAGGCGAGGAGCGTGATGGGGCGCGAATAAGATAAAACCCAAAATGACAAAAGTGCACAAATGCTCGTATGGCAATTCCCCTTGCACAGGATACGACGGGAGAATAGGGGCAGAGAGGGGCAGGTGTGTAAGACAATGCCAAAACTAGAAAAACCGTCGACCAAAGTCGAAGAGTGTGCCCCAAACACGTGGGAGCATCGCTCCTGCCAGGACGCCGTAGCGGGGCCTCAGTGGGCCGCCGAGAGACTCAGGACCCCCAGCAGGCTCCACACTGAATAAAGTCGACATTTTGCTGCCATGCTCCGTTGGACGTATCTGACTCTGCACATTACAACGGAAGAGAGGAGAGGTTCCCAACAAAGCCCGTACGACGTACGATATATATAACAAATGCCAAGGACAGTCGAGGACAACAGTGAAAACTGTCACTTGATAACCATCCCGGAGAACTAGGAAGTTTGCTGGCCTCCCTACCTAGATGGATCCAAGTGAATACACTGGCCGTCTGCTCTACGTTGCAAGATACGATACAGAGTAATTACATCCAAAAGCATTGTCACTTTGCTCATCGTACTGGCTTGGCTGCCCCCTGGTGTTCGTGTTGGTAGAAGTGCAGTGGGGCACTTCCTGGCAGGGCGGTCTTATCTTATCGTTCTGCAGCTTACAGACTACGACACACGACGTCCGTTGTCGAGCAAGCTCGGGTCACGGGCAAACAGTTGATGCACATGACATAGTTTTGGGAAAAGAAGTTTTTGTATCGATGGCAGCGACAGCGTGAATGTCGGCTGCATGCCGACATGGAAATTAAAATTGAAAAAGAACTGTGGTACTCAGTTTGTGGTATCGTAAACGAACAGCGAACTCCGAAAAATGAAAAGGAAAAGAAAGAATGACAGGTGAAAAAAGACAGCAAGCCACGACAAACAAAACACAACGAACAACGACCAACGACCAACGGACTCTAGCGATGTCGCCGAAAACCCACGCACACAGAGACAGACGACGTCCAAACGAAAGGGGGCCAACGACAAACGAACCAGTGGACGGGCCAACGGTCACTGTGCACGCGGATAGCGGCGCCACAGTTTTTCCTCCTTGAGCGCTTTCGCTTCCTACATCTCGGCGAGCTCCTCGGCCACCAACGGCTCTGGGGGATAGCTATAGCCACTGAGGACGATGTTTCTCAACGTCACGGGCACTCTTCCGGGGACCCAGGGCCGCTGTCACAAACGACAGGAGCCAAGGCACCCAGTGGATAATCCACGACTTTGCCGTGTTGTTAAGATGGCTGAAGTTGAACGAGAACCACCGGTTCTCGCTATAGATCTCAGCGAGATCGTCCGGCGTGTTGAGCCGGTCGAGGAACTTGAAGACGGGTCCGTAGTCACTCTCCTGGCGATCCTGGTTGAACACGGTTTTAATGATGGCTGGTGACGCGGCGTGGGAAAGTTTGGAACTGCGAACGTATTTCCCTTACGCTCTGGTGGCAACATGGCTACGATCTGCTCGTCGAAACGGCAGATTGCCTTGGCGATGGCCTTGAGTTGCGCCATGGTCCAGTCCGACCGCTCTCTTTGGCGAATCCTTGGTGAGATGTGTATATGTGTGGAGCAAAATCTACCACCTTTGATCTCAAACTCGTCCCCAATGGCGTGGTATGAACCACGGAGCGCTTTCGGCCAGTTTTCGTCAGACTGGAAAATGGGCGATACAAACTCGACGCCCCCTTGACGAACTCTGTCAGTATGGTTCAATTGCCCAGACATACCAGTTGTACTAGATAAGAATAAAAGGCGGCATTAGAGAGAGGGGCGAATAAAGGCGCAGACTCACAGAACCCGTCGCCCTCGTCACCTGCCAGAGTGCCGTCTCCGGTAATCTTCCACTTATCAAAAAGCTCATTCTCCCCAATTGTTGCCACGATGCCACCGTTCTGGTGTAGCAGCATCTTCAGCACCTAGTACGTCTTCTGGCGATGGTAACCATCGGGGCCGATCTGACGCCATTTGACACGGTCAGCCGCGCTTTTGGCCTTGTGAGTGTCCTTCAAACGAACGCAGAGCTCGAGCTCCACGCCAAAGGCAAACGGCCTTGCCGCCTGGAACGGCATTGTTCACGTCTCAGGCCGGCTCGAAAAGTGGCTGCGGTGTGCGGAATGGGCGCGCAGGACTAGGACGTGTTGATGGTGGTGGGTGGGTGAGCGCGTGCTTCGAGAAAGAAATGAGATAGAGAAAAGAAGAGATGGAGAAGAAAGATATGGAGGGTATGGGGGAGAAGAGAGCAGAGAAGAGAAGGAAGGGGGTGGGAGGGAGGGCCTATTTATACAAAAAGAAGGGCGAGTGCGGATGCGACAGGATGGGAAGACAAACAAGTACATAAAGGACCTGAGAGTGTTGTGAGAGATGTAAGAGACGAAGGAGGAAAGAGATATGAGGTAGAGGAAAGACGAAAGTGTGAAGATACGAAAAATAAACAGGAGACAGAAGACTGAGGGAAAAGAGAGTATAGAAACAAGGTAAAAGTGAGATAAGAGAGAAGAGAGACGACAAAAGGGAAGAGAAAGAAGAGACTGATAGAAAGCACGAGAGAGACGAGGCAGAGGAAAGACAAGATTGTGAAGATAGGAAAACAATCAGGAGATAGAAGACTGAGGGAAAACAGAGGGATGAGAGAAAAGAGACGAAAAAAAATTGAAAAGATTGAAAACACTGAAAGAAAAGAGGCGAGTGAGATGAGATAAAAGTGAGAAGAGAGCGGAGGATTAGTCAAAAGAACGAGAGAAAAAAACTGATAGAGAAGAGAAGATAAAGTGGGAAGAGAGGTAATACGAGAGAGACATGAA
This sequence comes from Sporothrix dimorphospora, assembly GCA_021397985.1. Lineage (NCBI taxonomy): Eukaryota > Fungi > Ascomycota > Sordariomycetes > Ophiostomatales > Ophiostomataceae > Sporothrix > Sporothrix dimorphospora. The sequence continues at coordinate 49,417 of WOUA01000103.1, forward strand.
AGAAGAAGTATATTAGAAATGGTAAGGGAAAGCATAATAAAGAGAGGAGGAGAGGTGAAAGAAAATAGAAAGTAGGTAATAAGGTAAAGAAAAGGGGAGACGAAGGAGAGAATATAAAGTAGAGACAAGTGAGAAGAAAGTGGTGAGTAAAGAGGTAAGATACAAGAGAGAGAAGAAGGTATAATCGAGAGGAGTACGAATAAAAGTAGAAGAGTAAGAGGAAAGAGAGGAGAGAGAAAAGATAAAGTGAAAAAAAATAAGATACAAACCAAAAAATAATATAAAGAGGTACATGAGAGAGAGAGATAGAGGAGAGGAGAGGCAGAAGACAGAGAAGAGTGAGGGCAACAGGTTAACTGAAAGGAACAGTCAGAAAATGACAGACAGACAATAGAGACGATAGAGAGAGAATAGTGAGACGAGAGAGACGAGGTACACAAATTGAAATCCCAATATTAGACATAAAGGAACGAAAAAAATGTCACAACGATCGGTATAGAGGTGCGTAGTCTCGAGATCTCGAGATTCCACTACCTCTCCTTTCCAAGGACATGCAGATTTCGTACTGGTTAGCATGCTGCACAGAGAATCTGAGATCGGAACGAGCACAAATTTTTTTCGTAAGTTTTAGATTTATTTTCTCTTACTCTCTTGGCCTATTTTGTGCCTCTCTCCCGGTCCTACCTCCTACCCCTGACTTCTGCCGGCTCCCCTCATACGCGAGCAGCGTCTTCTCCCACCACGCCGCCTCGCCGTTCAGGTACAGCACCAGGCTCGACAACTTGACAAACAGGTGGCCCTCCCCCGGCAGCACAATCAGGTCCACGTCCCCGCCGCGCTGCTCGATCTGCGCCATGATCTCCCGGCTCTGCGCAATCGGCACCACCGTATCCTGGTCACCGTGGATCAGCCGCAGCGGCGCCGTGATGCGGTCGGCGTGGAACAGCGGCGACCGCGCCCGGTGGATGCGCTCTTGCTCGGCGGGCGACGGTGGGTTGTCGATCGACCACATCAGTCGATCGAGGTAGTGGCTCTCGAGCTTGTGGGTGTCGCGGCCGAGGCTTGCCGTGTCCGCGACGCCGCAGCAGCAGACGCCGCCGGCAAACAGCGTCGGGTGGTGCACGAGGCTTTGCAGGACATTGTACCCGCCGGCGCTGCCGCCCTCAATGCCGACCCGGCGGGGGTCCGCGCGGGCGGTGCCGCCGGTGCCAGCGACCCCCGTCAGGAACTGCACGGCAGCCGCCACGTCGTCGCGGTCCAGCAGGCCCCACCGCGTCCACAGGCGGTCGCGGTAGGCGCGACCGTGGCCCGAGGAGCCGCTGTAGTTGATGGCAAAGTAAGCGAAACCGCGCGTGGCCCAGTACTGCGCCATCATGTGCAGCCCGGGCGCGGTGTAGCCCGTGGGCCCGCCGTGCGGTGTGATGACCAGGGGCGGCAGCGTGCCCTCGGGGGCCTCGAACGAGCGGTTGTGCGGCGGCCAGAACCAACCGTAGACGTTGTGTGTGACGTTCTTGTTGTTGCTGCTGCTGTTGTTGTTGTTGTTGTTGTTGTTACTTTCCGCGCCTACACCCCCCGGCGCCGGGATGCAGATGAGCTCGGGCGTGGAAAAGATGCGCGGCGCAAACTCTTGCTCGGTGGAGCGGAACAGGAGAGTGCGTGTTGCCAAGGGTGTGGCGGTCGCCTCGTCGGCGACGTCCAACGCAGCATGGCTGCGTGCCTCCAAAGCCCGGTCGCACGCCTCGATGTCGAGGTCGACGCGGTAGACGGCCTGGGGTGTTGTGAAGCCGCTGCCGACAACTAGAAACGAGGATGTGGACAGCGCAGCCAGCGGGTCGAACTTGAGCTCGACAAGGCCAACGTCGGCGTCAAGCGTGGCCCAGGCCCCCGTGTCGATGTCGGCGTACACAAGGTGGTTCTGGCCGTAGCGGGTGGCGACGGCGACGACGCGGGTTGGTGTGAGGAAGGTAATCGTTTGGCTGGGGGGTTAGTGAGGACTTTGCACTGTCGGACAAGAAGGGGAAAAGGGTGCTCACCATCCCAACATCCACGAGGCGTCGCCAAACTCGCAATCCTCCAATCCCTTGAGGGCAATCGCCTCGGGCGACGAAGGATCTGCCAGGCCAGAAGAGCCGGATCCCGTGGGCTGCACACGGTACAGTTGCCGGAACGCGTCGGCCTTCGCCGCCTCCATGCCGAACACGAGGCTGCTCCCATCAGGCGTCCACACGGCCTCGGCCACGCACTGGCGGTCGGCACCGGCCACCTGCGTCACCTGCGACAGCGTGTTGGTCGCCGCGTCCCACGTCGCCCAGTGCAGCGTCACACCCTCGAACGGCAGATCAGGGTGGTTCCACTGGCGCCAGGAGAGTACTGTCGACGAAGACGCCCCCCACCTGGGATACGAGTAAAAGTCGGCGCCCTCAACGATGCGTACCAGCGCGCCCGTCGTCCGGTGGATCGCTACGACGTAGTTGCGCACGTCGGCCGGCGCCGGGTGCGTGTGGTCTTCTTGGATCGCGAGGATCCAGTCGCCGCCATCGATCGGTGCGTCAAAGTCGCCGTACTTGAGTTCCGGCGTGCCCTTTACCAGCGTCGCAACGGCGCCCGTCGCCACGTTCAGAACGTAGATTCCGTTGTCGCGGGGATCCGCAAACACAATCTGGTCGGTGTCCTCACCCCACTGGCTTTCTTTCTTGTCCTCGCTTCGCTCTCGGGCGCCCAACACTGCATACGCCTGCCCGCCGTACTCGTACACGGTCGTGCCCACGCCCCAGGGCGCCGACAGCACCTTCCGGACAGCCTCTTCACCACCCGCGGCGGTCGCCATGTCGTGTTGGTAGATGGTGCTCCGGCCGTCGTCCTCGGACACGAGAAAGTAGCCGCGATTGTTCCCCGGGGACGCCCGCGGTGACGTCAGCGTCTTGGTGCCGGCCGTAGCCGCCTTGGCCGAGATGGCGCTGGTCCAGCGGCCGTACGGGGCAATTGTGTGGAGGGTCATGGTGGGAAGAGTGGACGGAAGTGGTTTGTGAAAATGCACGAAGTAATTCGAGGCAAGAGTCCCGACAAAAAATATATACTATATAGTACTCCGTATGCAATAGCTGAGATAGCTGTTATCCAACCCGAAAAGCCTCATTGACGTCCCTACAAATCACGACCCGGCTGCGGGGGCCGGGCACCGGTGCTGCACAGCCTGGCACAGGCGGTAAGCAGGCGTGCACAGGCCACCGAGTGTGGCAAGAATGTGTACGGCTATAAGCATATAACTCTAAGCATACGGCATCACCTATTAACGAGGGACCCAAAACGTGGAAACGCGAAGCAAGGTACTGAATTCCAACGAAATATATAGATAGAGGAGAAAGAGAGAAAGAAAAGTAAAGAAGGATCGTGGGGAATTTCCCCTAATCTAGTCATCCCAGAGCTCTTTTTCGTGTCACATGACGAGTCATGTGGCCTTCCTCCTAGGCGCTTCAAAGACGCCTCTGGTACGCGGCCTTGCGGCCGCCCACGGCTGGGCGGGTGGTCAATCTGGGCAGAGCCTTGCCTGCCCCCATGCCCGGGGGTCGTCTGCTGTCATCTGGCCTGCTGAGGAGGCCTCGCGGGGCCAAATCGCAACATATCAACCTTCCCCTCCCATATGAATCGTTTTGGAAATTGAGATACTCCATACCGACGCTCAAATAAACACCTACGGCTCATCTGACGTCCCACCTACAACTCGTCCGACATCTCTCAACGTCACAATGGCCGGATCCTACAGCCCCAAGGCATCGTTCCACCTGTGTCCCGACTTCAACATCACACCTCCACCCAACGGTTCCCTGCGGCTGGGCTCCGTTCTGTCTAACCTCGATATCGATGGCGTTGTGGCGCCACTCGACGCCGGTCGTACCGTACCCGTCCGCGATGAAGATCTCATTCCGCGCGACGGACCAGTGGAGAAGGCGGGTTTCAGCCGCAGTCTGCGCGAGCTCCGCAGCTTTAAGGGCAGCATCTGGGCCAGTATTTTTGGCTGGGACGGCCTGGGCGCCTCCTTCTCCTTCCTTCGCCGCCGAGACAATGACGAGACGCTGACAGTCAGGAAGGTGCTCGTGCGCTACTTCAACCCGACATTGGCCTATGTCAAGCAGACGCTCGAGATCGATGACGTGGCTTGCTACGTGAATGGCACGAAGCACAAGATGCCCGTTTATCTTGTCACCGGGCTCATGTGGGTCGAGGGCGCGGAGCTGTCCAAGTTGCAGTCGCGCAGCAATGCGGTAGGTGGACGGGCAGCGGCGACGGACCCGCACTCGGGCACGACAGGCGGTGTGAGCAGCGAGTACAAGGGGGAGGAAGGCCAGGGGGTGAGCTTTAACGGGTCTACCCCGTTCGTGCTAGGCATCCGCGTGCGCAAGATTTGGTGGGACGAAAAAGGCGTGAGGCATGACGCGCTCGACGTCGTGGGGACGACCCTGGGCGGCGACAACAGGGGGCATGTGCAGGACATGTTGGATGGCATCCAGTATGTAGATGACGAAGACATTGATGCGGGGAGCGGGCAAACTGTCCTGGATGAGGAACAGCTGAGAGAAGAGAACCCCGTCATCTGGATCTTGCCCTGATTGGGTTACGGACGACCTCTACCTGTATCGACGCAAGATGGGGGCTGTGGGCGAGAGAAGGTAAACAAATTTGAGACTTGAATGGTGGAGGATGATCTTGATCCGAGTGACAGGTATTACACAGAATTTGATAATTTCAGACATGCGTATTTGGATATCGCACGCGACAACTGAAAAGACTCAGCTTCCCCTCCACGCTATACGCGAAAAAGTTCGTTAATCGTGGCCCAAACCGTGTCAGATCTGCTCTTGTCCGTCTGCCAGTTCTGCTCCCAGTGATTCCATGGCGCCAAATAGAGGTATTTATCTCCATGGCTACGTTTCGGGGTCAACTTGTCCCTCAAGAACATGTTCATCCCATTGTATGTCTTTAGCTTCCTCTCCGCCCTTTCATTGATCTTCCCCACCCGCATCGCGAGGTCCAGGACCGTCCCGGCCACGCCAGCGGCAATCGGCGTCGCAAATGAAGTTCCGCATTTGTATACTGTTTTGTACGGCGGCTGATTCTCCACCCGGCACCTCTCCTTCAACTCCAGGCCCATGCCGAGGGTCATGAGGTTGGCACCGCTCTCGGCAGGCGGGTTGATGCCACCGTCGCTGCCCAAGCCGTCTGACGCGTGGACACAGATCACGTATGGCTCACACGATGCCGGGAACGCACGCTTGTTGTTCTTGCCGTCGTTGGAAGCGGCTGCAAACATGATAGTCTTCTTAGAAGCCTCACGAACGGCATTTTCGATGTCGTCAACGATGCGTTCGTAGTCCTGCTGGGCTTTGAGCTCCTCGGCTTGATTTCTGTCACGTCTTGCAGGAGGCTGCCTCAGCCCGAACGACATCGATATAATGTCCACGTTCCATGTCTCCACAGCGTGGTTGATAGCCTAATCGAGACGGTCAGCACCCGTATGAATGTATGGAAACCACCACCGTAGTCTTTGCCAGCGCAGGCCCACTGGCTCGGCCTTGTGGACGCTGATAGCATGTCTTACCTTGGCAATATTCTCGGCCTGGTAGGACTTGAAGCTGGAGCCTGCAAACACCTTCTCGACATATATATCCGCTTCAGGTGCCGCTTTGTGGAGGAAGTAGGCGCAGTTGCTTCCGTGTCGCCTGTCATCCTCGTCACTGATGTCCTCTTTGCTGCCAACCCAGCTGTGGCACCATTCCCTTTTAATGCGTCCCTTTGCCTTTACAATCTGTACGCGCGGATGCCCGAAGTCAATCCCGGTATCGAGAACCGCTATGCGAATCCGTCGTGGCGATTCTACCCCCGGTTTGGAGGTGGCCCGATCAATGACAAAGCGCGAGTATGACTCGTGGAATTCGTCGAGCAAGTTAAAAAATATCGCTGCCGAAACGGTATGTCTGCGAGATGTGACGCTACATTAGCACATTTAGACCGGCCTCGTTGAAAGCCAAGGATTTTAAGGCGGCCTTACGTCGTCTCATCCGCAACATATACACCATCAAATAAGGATACCTCATGTACGCTGGCTCGTCTAGTATGGGGACGTGCGCTTCGAAAAGAGACTTCTGCTTTCGGGATCACAGGGATGCCAGTCGTGACCGAAGGGGTTTTGGTTGGATTTGTACCAGAAACCAAGGGCGATCTTTCTACCGTTGTCTGTTTTGTGAAGGGCAAGAAATCTCTGTCCGTCAGGTCAGTTGTGCATTGTTCGAGAATGAAGCTGCTGTCAATCTTCGAGATAATACAGTTGAACACTAGTCTCCAGGCAAGCAACATGCGATGCTCTGACTGTGATTTCCGCGCGTGTTTCTGATAGGTCGTGTGGAAATCCAAGCAATTAGATGCTGCGGTCAGAAAGGGCATGATCTCCAAATCCCCGCAAGACACCAACCGCATTTCTTCTTCGATGAGCTTCCAAAGCTCTATCCTCGCAGCTCGGTCGTTTTCCGGATGGTAGGAAACCTTGAACTCCTCTGGCTTCTTCCCGCATGCAATTTGCAACAAGACCTTAGCCAAAGAGGTAAACGGAGCCAAGGGCTTCAGGTCATAATCATCACCCCCATGATTAGAGAAATCCCAGCCATAAAGTGACAGTCCCCCTCGCCTGCCGTTGCCCTCGTCTTTCTGACTTTTTTCAATCAAGACGAAAATCGGGAAGTCTTCATCTTTGGGCTTGACAACGGGCTTGAAGGAACGGGTACGTTCTGAAACCCAGGTACCTATACTGTGCTCATAATCCAAAGACAGCATCAAGCCGAGGACGACCTTGATGGCGAGTGATTTGCGCTGGTCGATGTCAAAAACGACACATTCGTCTTTAGCTTCCCTTGCGAAGTAGCCATCCTCAAAAAAGCGCCAGAGGCAGAGGTCTGGGATCTTGAAGTTGTCGTCGTAACTCCGCTTCAATGGCGGATCTTTTGGGACATGAAGTGTTAACCCCTTATGACCATTGGGCTCTGAAGATTCCAAGACGCACAACTCAAGGACCCTGAGATCATTATAGGCAATGCCTAGTGCCTTGCAGACTGGTTGCTGTTTGTACGCGTCGACGTTTTTCGGCCTGTCAGTCGCAGTGTCAGTCCCAGAAGTTCAGGTAACTAATACTGTCCACACACAGCGCTTAGTCCACTCACTCAAGAATATATGCTTCTGCGGGCTGCCAATCCTCATGTTGGCAGCCCTTGAAGAAGAGATGGACTGGCAGGTCCCGTTCTGCATCGCTGGGGCGGCAATCCAAGAAATCTTGTACTTCCGGCAGCTGTAGGATGATCTCGTGCTCATGGGAGGTGTGTTGAAGGCATGTGGCGAATTGCGAAAATACCGCATGGAACGTGGCAGAAGCTTGCTGTCGAAATTTCTGGAGGGCGTTGAATGGGACGGGCGGCCGCGAAGAGGCAAGTTTCTGGCTCGGTCGCTTCGCAAGATCCTCGAGCGATGTAACCGAATCTCGAAACTTGATGACGAAGTTGTTGAACTCTTCCACGTGACTTCTCATCAACTCGGCTTCTTCGAGCATTTGCTGTCGGGCTTTCTTGTGAAACTTGAGCTTCTGTTCTCGCAGCGCTTTGAAATCAGCTGCCGTGTTGGCGTCATCGCTGATATTGAAGAGGAACGGTGTGCCCACAGAGCCCGGGGTAGGGATGAGTCCAAAGCCGTTATCAGGTGATGAATTTGATTCGACATGTTCAACAAGGTGCGTCAGCCTTGGATAGTCCGTGGCCTTGCTTGGCAGCTTTGGTTGGGCCGAATGTTGAGCCGGAACTCGTTCCGTGTTGACTCGAGCTTCTAGAAGCGAGCATAGTTTCTGTAGCACCGATATTGCTTTGCTGGCGTCCTCGGAGGTTGACTTTGACTCGTCGTCCGGCAGCTCTTCTTCGAGCTGAAGAAGCAGCTTGAGGTCCAGAGTCGTGAATATCTGGTTAATGGTGGAATCAAGGTTTTCGATAGCAACCTGGAGCTGGAACATGTGCTCGTTGCCCTCGTATTTTGCTGGGTAGGCTGTCCTGAAGCGATCACTGCTTTGGCTTAGCCTGTAAATCAACTTCCACGCGGTGGTGCCACCGATACCCTGGCGAGCCGTCGTTGACATGGCCCTGGCTTTGCGGTTCTCGTTGCTTGTCGCTGCGAGACGAGGGGATGAGACGAGGAGATGAGACGAAGATGTTTTACGTCGCTGCACGACAGGCCTCCCGGAGACGACTCGACCGAGAGAAGGTGAGGCTACGGAGTACAAAGATCAAGCGCTTGACATGCCGCTGCCAAGGGTTTTAGGCTTCCCGCGGAATTAGCGCCCGAAATTCCTAAATCAACGAATTGTAGCAAATTAGCCCCGCACCGCCCCGAGCCACCCCGAGATGACGGTGAGGTGCTGTTACGATACCGACATACGGCCTCTTATTGGCCCAGTCCAACCAGCACTTGAGGCTTAGGAGGGTGATCGGCCAATCAACAATGTGGAGTGAATGGGAATGTAAACTGTTGGGCGGGGCGGACTGGACTGTGGCCTCAGTCACCGTCAACTAAGCCTTTCCCAACGCACACATTTCAACGCAGGCCACGTCAAGACTTGATATTCCCCATCGTGTAGGCAGCTTTTACATTTGGATTATAATTTGTGAATCCACGGCTTGCCCTATTGTCCCTCCTTTGCTGCAAACCTTGATGTCACAATGCCGGCCGAGGGAGACGGTAAAAATGATGCCGACACCCGGATCATGCCCACTGTTGGCCCAAACGATGGCCCCGACCAGCCGATTTTGACCCTAGCCAAGGTCTGCGAGTCGAACTTCGCAAGCAGCCTCACATTCATGGTACAGAACAAAGAGGAAGAATGTGCAGCTAGCCTGCAGAAACTGCAGTCCAGGTTCACCGACTGGATTGGGTACCTCGGTGTCTTCGCCGCGGAAAGTGCCAGCCTCGACCACCGCCTGAAGCGGAACCAACCATACCGCGATCTCGTGCTCTTGGTATTGGGCAGGCTGAACAACAGACTTCTTCGAAGTATGTCGGCCAGAACTATCCGCCTTCCAGAGACTACTAGCTAACCGGTTCATAGCCCTAGCAGAGCCCGAGGACACAGAATCAGACGCCTCTTCGGACGACGAGCTAGACCGACGGCAAGTCGAACTTTCCAGCATAAAAACGGCAATAACTGATCTTAATCGACTCGCAATATCTATTCGTCAATCTTCCACGTCCGCCCTCGATGCCCGGGTCAAGGCATTTAGAGCACGGAAGCTGGCTGAAGTTGCGTCGTTTGAGACCCTGGCCATGATTGCGGTCAATGGTCTCTACCCCAATGCCGAAGAGATGATTCGCTTGCGCCTTATCCGGTCCATGACGCACCAATACACAAGGCTGCTTTATTGGACATTGCATGACAAGAAGCTACGCACCGACCGCCACACTCAAGGCCAGTCTATTGATGGCCGCAGTAGCCAGTTGCATACACCGCCGGTGTACGCCGCCCGGCCTCCATATCAACAACAGCAGCGTGCGGCACAATTTACGCTGGATCAGCCAGAGTCTGAAAGTGGCACAATGACTAGAAGCATCTCACCGTTGTCTGAAACTATTCCTTCAAATATTGGGTCCCGACTAGCGCCGCCACCGGCACTAGGTCTGATGCTCCGGGAAAGGCGAGCTACTGCAACCACAACTGTTTTCCAAAGCGGAGCCAAGTTCCCTGTCCCTCCCAAGACTGAACAGTGGGAAGGCCAACATAAGCCTTGTCCTTATTGCCGAAAATTGTTTTCTGGGGACGATTTTGCGGACGTTGGGTGGTGGAGGTGAGTTGCGCCCACGTTTTGAGCTCCACGACGAGGCACTACGTCCCTCATGCAGTCCCACTAACCCATCCGATACAGAAAACATGTAAACAATGATTTGTTTCCGTTTGTGTGTTTCTTGAGCACATGCTCGGAGGCCCCAGTCTATGCCAGTCGATCCGAATGGATCGCCCACATGAGGCGTGATCACGGCGCCTTTTGGTCACTCCGTCCTAGCATCCCGAGTGACTCTGGACCAGAGCATGTCCAATCCGAAGCCCAGGTGCCGTCGGGCTCGGGTCAACACGCGGATATGTGTCCAATTTGCTCCTGCCTGCCTCTTGAGAGCGACAGTCAACTTCCAGCCGGCACAGAATCTATCGAGGCGGTTGATCGTGGCACGCAAAAAACGGCCAACAATATGATGCTGAACCACATTGCAGATCACTTGCAGTTTCTCGCTCTTCTAACGCCTCGTCTATTGACAGCGAAGCTTGAAAACGGGGACGTGCAAGATTTTTCCAGCTCACAAGCCATCAGCAGCGACGGGGCTCCTAGAAAGAGGAGCACTCTAGACGGTGAACCTGAAATATTTGAAGAAATAGACCAGGGTGCTATCGAAGAAACTGATCCTCTCGGGTCGGATAGCATGGAGCATCCCCCGGAAACATTCTCAAGCCCTTCGTTGGACAGCTGGCGCGGCGTTCTTCGCCGAGATGAGTCCCCCGAAGAGGACAAGTTTCTGCAGGACGTGATATCATCAGGAGCCTTCCAGTCACAGCAAGTGAAAGACACGCCTCGGCCGACAATTGTACGCTTTCCTCTCCTGCATCATAGGACAAATGTTTACGGGATATTGATTGACTAATCAGAAACAGCATTCCGAGGAGGACAAACAATGCTTGAGAGACTTGTCCCTCGCTGATCCTCGCGACAACAAGACGCGCGTGGAGCACACAAAAGGCGGTCTCTTGCGCGACGCAGATCGCTGGATCCTCCACAATCCCGATTTCCAGCGCTGGTGCCTCGATTCAGAGATCCGTTTGCTTTGGATCAAGAGCGATACTGACAAGAGTATCTCAATGCTGATGTGCGGCATCATTGGCGAGCTGGAGCGTATAGCCACTCGTGAAGGCTACGACGGCCACCTGGCCTATTTTTTCTGCCAGGTTGGTGATGCGCACGCCAACAACGCAACTGCCGTGCTGCGCGGGCTAATGTATCTGCTCATCGACAAGCAGCCATTGCTCCTGCCACACTTGCGCAAAAAGTACGACGTCAGCAGCACAACTATTTTTGAAGGCCCAGACGCCTGGACCGCCTTGTCGGAAATCCTCGACAACATGCTACGGGACCCGAGTTTGCCTATGACATACCTGGTCATAGATGCCGTCGACGAATGCGCCGCGGGACTGCCAAACCTCTTGGACTTCGTCGTCCGTGTATCGGCTTCTGCTAAACATGTAAAGTGGCTTCTTTCAAGCCGCAATGCGCTCGACATCGACAAAGATCTGCTGCTGGCCGGTGAACAAACAATGCTGAGTATCGAGATAGATGCCGCATCAGCTACCTCGTCAGACAACAGCAGAAGCAAAGAACTTGCACGACAGGAACTGCCTCACTGGCAGATAGAGTGTCTTCGGCTATTTCGTCTCAGTAGTAGTGACACAGACATCACCTACGAGTCGTACAAGAACCGCGTGGCAGACCGTGTAGCAGGCACGTGTCGCTGGTTCCTTGGCCACGACAACTTTCAGAGTTGGCTAGCGGGGAAGTCACGCCTATTGCTAGTCTTAGCGGACCCTGGTTGTGGTAAATCGGTGCTAGTCAAGTATCTGATTGACCACCAGCTGGCACAACAACCGAGTACGATCTGTTACTTCTTTTTCGGCCAATACCAGAATACCACCCGCCAAGCACTATGTGCTCTACTCCACCAGTTGCTCTCTCAGAAACCCTCCCTCATTCAGTATGCTATGGAGAAATACAAGACTGATGGACGAGGTCTGATATCTTCTGTATCATCGCTTTGGGCAATCTTTGAAGACGCTGTGCGAGATCCACAGGCTGGGCCTGTAATCATCGTTCTCGATGCTTTGGACGAATGTGTCGATTCAGATTCTCATCTCTTGGTTCGAAATATAAAGCGTCTTCTCCTCAACAAGCAGTCCGCAAATACCAAGTTGAAGTTTTTCGTAACAAGCCGCCCGTACCCCTTTTTTCGGGAGAGCTTCCTGGGCCCGAGTGACGTTTTCTCGTATATTCGTTTACGAGAGGAAGAGTCGGAAATGATCCGCGAAGATGTGAACCGCGTCATACAAAACCGGGTCGAAGAACTGGCTGTAAGGCTATCACTTTCGGAACAAAACAAATGTCTTCTGCGGGACCAACTACTCGAAATGGAGCATCACACATATCTTTGGGTTAACGCTGTGTTCTCCGATTTGGAAAAACGCCGTTTTATAAACACACCAACAGATATCATTGCAGCCATCCAAACACTACCAGAAAGCCTCTGCTCGGTATACGAGCGGCTCTTGAGTAATTGTCCAGACTACTCTATGGCTCGGAAGGTCTTTAGCATTATTCTGGCAGCCAGCCGGCCATTAACGCTGTCGGAAATGAGCGTTGCCATTGACGTTAACGACCATATACAGACTCTTCACGACCTCGACCTAGAGGACAAAGCCCACTTTGGATTCCGTATCCGATCTGTTTGTGGGCTGCTCGTCTCTATTCATCATGAAAGGGTTTATTTTCTTGATGAATCCGCTCGTGAGTTCCTCACGGCTCAAACATCGCCTGCACTTACGGGTCTACCATCTCCTGCAGCTATTCCGTCAAAGTCTCGTTGGCAAGGCTCAATCACCACCCGCTCTGCCCATACTGTTCTCGCCGAGCTCTGCGTGTCGTATCTGAACATCTTCAACACCAACGTTGATCCGTTGACCGGTACAGAAGGGACACCCGATTACAAAAAGGATCGCGTTTCCTTTTTAGATTATTCGGCCAAAAACTGGGGGTTTCATTTCTTTGAGGCCGGTTTTGCCGATGACGCCGCTATAGTATCCCTCGCAAGCGAAATTTGCAATTTGGGTTCGAAAAGCCATGCAATATGGTCCAGCATCTACTGTGAGACTATATTCGAGTTGACTCCGGAGTCGTTTACGGGTCTTTTCATAGCGTCGCATTTTGGACTCAAGTCCGTCGCTCACCTGCTGCTCAGTAATGGCGCCGACGTTGAGGCGAAGGATACGGATGACAGGACGCCATTAATTTATGCCGCTCAGAATGGGCACGAAGCTGTCGCGCAGCTACTCCTCAATTATGGCGCCGACCTTGAGGCGAAGGCTACGGATAGTAGGACGCCGTTAATATGTGCCGCTCAGAATGGGCACGAGGCTGCCGTGCGGCTACTCCTCGATTATGGCGCCGACGTTAAGGCAAAGGATACGGATGACAGGACGCCGTTATTATGTGCCGCTCAGAATGGGCACGAGGCTGTCGCACGGCTACTCATCGATTATGGCGCCGACGTTAAGGCGAAGGATACGGATGGTAGGACGCCGTTATCGTATGCCCCGTGGATGGAACACGAGCACGCCGTGTAGCTGCTGCGTTATAGAAGTGCGAAGTGGTGGATTTAAAACGGCTAAATATTATATAACGTGACCGATTTACTTATTTATTTACTATACTTTACCCCGAGGTATTCTAGGAATTGGTTTTTTTTACGCCTATCTGGAGCTAAACGAATAATAAGGTTAACTACGTAATTAAAAGTATAGGAGGAAAAATCGTCTTAGATAATAGATTCTGCGGCCGTATCAGCGTATTCTCGCATTGATCTATATTATACTTACAGTCTAACCTTTCCCCTGTGGCGCAGTGGTTACGCGCTGGGTGTACCTACCGGGAGGTAGCGGGTTCGATTCCTGCCAGGGTTCTAACTTACGAAAATTTTTCTAGCCAAATTTTTTCGTACCCCGACGCCGTAGATAACTAAGGAGGGCCGCCGCCCCTGTGTAGTGATTTAAGCCGGTTGGAGGGC
>WOUA01000104.1:0-63222 GCA_021397985.1 Sporothrix dimorphospora
CCCCCCCCCCCCCCCCCCCCCCCCCCCGCCCCCCCCCCCCCCCCCCCCCCCCCCCCCCCCCCCCCCCCCCCCCCCCCGCCCAGCCCCCCCCCCCCCCCCCCCCCCCCCCCACCGGCGGGGACCAGGGTCGTCTATAAATGCCAGCACGCCATGTAGAGAGCAAGTTAACAACGGGTACGGAGCAGTTACCCAAAGATTAACACAATCGCTACTGCCAGTCCTCTACAATGGCCACCCCCGCGCCCTCACCGCTGCCACCACCGCCGCCACCCTCGCCGGCTGGATCCAAAACCTCGTTCGCTCACAGTATGATCTTCGTTACGCTTTTCTGTCTGATGTTCGCCGTTCTTCTCTGGCCCGGCTCACCGCCCACGCCCCACAGGACGTCCCAGTACTCAACCTCGCGGGTCGCCCTCATTACGGCCGTTCTCGTGACAGCCTTCACCAACTCGGCTGTATACATTATGCTACACTACGTCGGTAAAGCGACACAGTTCGAACACTGGTGCCTGCCCATTGCCGTCGGGCTGGGCGCCGCCACCGGTGGTGGGATGTGGATGCTGGGATAGCTGGAGCTGAAGGAGGATTCTTAGTACTCCGTACTCTCCGACGAAAACAGGGCCATCACTTCTGGGCTAGCATTTAAAATAAATATCTTCCTTCTTTCCTTCCTGGTCTTAATGAATCTTCCCCTTATCTTGTCCATCAGTCGTATCTCCTTTAGACTTTCGTCCGAGTAGACGCGGGATTTTTTACGTTCTTCTTTCTAGTGTTTATTTCCTGTGTACCATTTTCACCGTTGCAATACACACGAGATGTCGGCACCAGGCTAGCTAGGTTAGGGACCAACTCCGTCCCACACTTCTCTCCACTATGGAACGTGACCCCGTGCAATGTAGAAAGACAGAAACTGAAAAGATGGGTTAGCCGACATCGTAGGTCTTTTACGATGGCACAAAATGTTATTAACGTTGCTTCTCCTCTTTTTCGGGGCTCCATTAACCATCCGGGTTTGCGATATAGCTAGCGTCGTCCCTAGTTCTATAGAATAGTATAACGTCGGAGAGGACGAGAAGGTTAAGAAATAAACTATATGACTTGGAATCGCGTCAGCACCGGAACCACGCCGATATTAACTAAAGAGGAATTGTGTTCTTGGATAAAGCTGTCAATTCCGTAAGACATGTGGTTTCCGTTGCTAAGTGAAAGTATACGAAAGGTGGGCTGACGTTGGAAACGAGCAGGCTACGCGCGGAAATAGGCGGAAAACCCCTCGGAATTTAGTTTCTCGACAAGCGGCATTTGGCGGAACTCTGGCAGTCACCCTGGCAAGTATGGCTCCGTTACATGGCCGCGTTATTGAAATACTGGGATATTTGGCATGTTTATTATTTGGAGGAGAGAAAGGGGGGATGAAGCGAATTAAATTCACCAAATTTCCGAAGATCTTTGCAAAAAAAAAAAAATTTGGGTCTTCTGATATCTGATTTTTTTTTTCATAATTGTAATGGAACAATACACGGTGCATACGAATGGCGACAAGATGGAAGTTGAGCATCATGACAGAATTGAAAAACAAGTCACCATCGAGGCTCTTCCTGCGGAACTGAAACTTGAAGCTGGCGTGCTGCTCAACGTTGATGAGGCTGCCGGGACGTCTCTTCGCCTTGCTGAAAATGGACATGTAAGCCAAAAAAATCCGGAGAACTTGTCATTTTTGTACGGAAAGGGTCTATTTTGTATTAACACACGCAATACTTTGGTGTAGACCGTTCTCATTCCACAACCGACGGATGACCCAGATGATCCACTCAACTGGTCCGCTGCAAAGAAGCATCTTGTTCTCTTGACCATCGCCTGGGGTGCTTTAGTGGCTGACTTTACGTCCGCCGCCGGAAGTGCGCCAATTATTCTTCAGGCTGCAGCTTGGGATAAAACCGTGTCTGAAATCAGCCAGACAAACAGCATCAACGTTTTGATGATGTGAGTAAAACATCGGTGATAAAGGTGGCGGGTGTAGATGGGTATCTCTAACGACCGCTTGTATAGGGCATTGGGCAGCTTAATATGGGTTCCCATGACGTCCTACATTGGACGGGCACCGACGTTGTTTTGGTCCTCCATTCTCGGCTTTGGGTTTGCCATTGGTGCAGCCGTGTCGCCTAACTACGCCTGCTTTTACGCTATGAGAGCTCTGACTGGCATCAACGTTACCTCGGCACAGACTATATCCATTGCCTTTATCAGAGATATGTTCTACCTCCATGAGCGTGCTCGCAAGATTGGCCTGTGGGCAGCTCTCTACATTTCATCTCCATATCTGGGCCCCCTGCTTGGCAACTTTGTTCTGGGCGGCAACGGTCGCTGGCAGGACGTCTACTGGGTTTCTGTCGGCGTG
The DNA here is from genome assembly GCA_021397985.1 of Sporothrix dimorphospora. NCBI lineage: Eukaryota > Fungi > Ascomycota > Sordariomycetes > Ophiostomatales > Ophiostomataceae > Sporothrix > Sporothrix dimorphospora. Next base: position 2,399 of record WOUA01000104.1, read on the forward strand.
TGTGCGATTGAAATTATTCTCATTTTCGGTTGTCTCGATGAGACTTGGTACAATCGTGAAGTCCACAGCTCCCAGCAGCCGGCTCGCGCGCGCGGATTTTTCGCGAGGCTGTCCCGATTGATCGGCATATGGCAGTTCCAAAACCGTCGCCCATACTTCTCAACCGTATTGGCGTCCTACTTGAAGTTTTTACGGACGTTGACGAAGCCAACCATTTTCCTGGTGTTGTTTTCTTAGTAAGTTGTTCTCCGTTTCTCTTCCGTCTTATTCTCCCAGCCGTTTTGTCCCAACCTTTCTGTTCCGCGTACAGCTGGCTGGATAGACAGCACTGACGGATACTTTGTCCAGTCTATTATTTTTCTGCTGGGCCATCGGAATCAATATTACAACGGCTGTTCTGTTTGCTACACCCAGTGAATATGGCGGCTATGGCTACTCTTACAACACCATTGGCTACGTTTACTTCTCTCCCATTGTTGGCATTATTCTGGGTGAGTTTTTTGGCCACTACTTCAACGATTTTTTGGCCCGCCGCTATATCCGAAAGCACAAAGGTGTCTATGAGTCCGAGGCTCGACTGCCTACAATCTACATCTCTGCGGCTTTCATGATGGCCGGTCTCATTTTACTGGGCCAGGCGTTATATCGCCATCTTTCCATCACAACCGTCGTCATGGGTTGGGGTATGCAGAGCTTTGGTATCATGACGGCATCCGTGGCCGTGTCCGCCTACGTGGTTGATTCATACCCTACCGCCTCGGCCGAGGTGTCTGGGTGGACCAACTTTGCACGTGCGATTGGTGGTTTCTCCGTTGGTTACTACCAGCAGCCATGGGGTGCTAAAGTGGGCTACGATGCGAGTTTTGGGACACAGGCCGGCATTGTCGGCTTTGGGGTTATTTTGATTGCGATTGTTCATCACTACGGCCACATTCTTCGATTGAAGGCGGGTCCCATCCAGTAAGCTGCGGCGCCAAAGAAATTGGGCACGATGACGCTCTATACAAGTAGTAAAATTGAGTCTATCGGAAAGCCCTTAGTGATAATCAGATTTGCTGTTTCACCGTTATTTCTCTGTTCACAGTTTACACGCAAGGACTTTGATTGCTTATGACATCTATGTTATGGCACGGCTATATTTAAAGACATGGCAGGCTGTAAGGAACCACAGGTTAACTGTGTTGTATTTGTCATTCTATGTCCTGCGGCTGCGGTTGCGTTTGAGCTATTTTGAACTATTCTTATTCTGAAGGTTCCTAATGACTTAAGAGTTTGCTATTGTCCAAGCAAGGCCTAAGATTGTCACTACATAAGGAGACACCAAACCCAATTGTCTCGTCTTGCCTGTTTTCATAGAATGTGGTCTCTCGTCTTGAGACGGACGTAGAAATTACTTTGCTTGACAAACCAAGCGTTGTGCAAATCCCACGACGACCTGGGATCGGCTAATTCAATCTGCCAGGCAGAATCGTAGTCAGCGACGGAATATTTTTAACAAATAGGAATTGAATGGAGTACCTCAAAGGTTCGGAGAACCGCCGGAACAAGCTTGTACATTTCCAGCAACGAGATGTTTTTGCCAATACATGTTCTCGCCCCTGCTCCAAACGAAAAAAGGGAACTGGCCATCAACGTTCGCTGCGCCGGAGACGCTTCAAGCCAGCGCTCTGGGCGAAAACTGTCTGTCTTTGGCCCAAAGATGGCCTCATTGCGGTGGAGAACCCACGCGGAACAACCAACAATGGTCCCGCCTTGCAAAAAGTTCCCAGCCACTGTGATGCCGTGTGGCGGCACAGTTCTCTCAAGGGTTATGCCGACGGCGGGATGGCAGCGAAGGGCTTCATTGATCACTGCACCAAGATACGGCAGCTCTCGTACTTCTTCCCACTGCACTAGCGCGTCATCCCTGCTGAACTTTCCGTCCCGGTGCTGCTGCGACAGCTCGGCCAGAAGTGTTTCCATTGCGGACGGGTTCTTGAGCAAGTAGTAAAACACAGCTCGTAGCGTGATGGCCGTCGTATCTGAGCCGGCAAACATGTTGGCAACAGTAAGAGCAAGAACCCGATCCGTGCTGATGAAATTCGGATCCTTGACGTTGGCTTCCTTGAAGCGTGTGAGGAAATCCCTCCTCTTGCGATCATCCGCGGCAGTGCTCTGCCCAAGAGCACCCTCTTCTTTTTCTTTGCGGGACGAATCTTCCATGCGCTTCTTCGCAAACTCTACCACGGGCGAATTTAGGTTTAGAAATCCATGTTTGCTCATCCACATTCGGATAGGGTTCTTGATAAACAGCCGATCTAGCAACGGGATTTGCCCAATCTGCGAAGAAAAGCGTTAATCGGCCGGAAACATGACATCATGTCATACATAGGTTAGAAGAAAACTGCTTACCACTGAAACATAGTCCAGAAGCCATTCCAAATTGCCAATGATATGGTCCACGTCGACACCACGATCCACAAAGCCGAGCCTCTGCGAATAGGTCAGTTCGCCAATCACATCAAAGGCGTAGAATTGCAGCCACGTCCCAAAATCGCATATCCCAGAAGCGTCTGTCCGGTCGGCGAAGCGCTGTTTTAACTGTTTAAGAAACACGGTGGAGGTGGAGTCGACAAAAGGCTCAAAATTCACAAGTGTGCTCATGGCATACGCGTTGGACACGGCCCGGCGAAGCTTGGCGTGGAATTTCTCATCGGTGGTGTTGAATAGGCTTTGGAGCACCTGCCCTTTGGCAACGGTCTGCTGTACAGGATAAAAGTTTGACTGGATATGCAATCAAGCGCTCTGTTAGTTACACGCAATGCTCGCTCTCCAGCCTTGCACTTGATTTAGATCGCGGAAGAAGAATTACCTTTACAAAACCCGCGTTGAGTGCATAAATGATCTTGGCTGCGTCCGGGTCCCCCACAGAGACGCTCCGGGGTCCCAGTCTCACAATGCTTCCATACTTCTTATGGAGATCGATATGTACCACCTGCGGTTGGCGGGTCCAAACCACGTACAGCCTCCAAAGGTCTGTCCAACCCGCCAGAAAAGGGCCGGGTATTTTATTCAGGCCCCCGCCGAATCTGTTTCTCGCCAATATGGACAGAAAATATGCGAGCAGAACCCCCAGCAGCGACTTCCAGGAACTCGATGTCAAATGTTCAACAATCATTTTTGCTACTTATGGCGAGTAGTCCTTTCTGCTGGACGGGAAGCGGTATAGCAGTGTAGGCGAGGTCCGACAGAAGTCGGCGTCGTCGGTTTGGTTTGGGGTTGAGGCGTTTCTCTCTCGATAGCTAATAGATGGGAACCCTATCCCACTTATGGGCAAGCAAGCCGTGAGAAATATTGTCGATGTTCGTCCCTCTCCTCGCCCCGTCGTGCTGACTCATCCAAGTGCGTAATGGTTCCGGTGCGACCGGAATAGCTTCGGAATTCCCGCTAGCATGTTTCCGCAGCCCAGGACCACGAGGGGTAAAGACGGACAGAGGGAAATTAGCGAAAGTTTTATTTTCGTTTCTTCTGATCTGACGGTGTCTCTATTTTGGAGAAATCTCTCCTTACCTTCTTTTGTCTTTCGAAATTGAGTCCTCATAATAAGCTATAGAAGGCAAAAACGCATCTGACGCAGCAGAACCGCATGCAAAAATACTCTATACCTCCTGCTCGCACCTTCTGACGATCAACATGGCAGCTTTATCTGCTCACACAAGGGAAAAGTGGCTTTTTGGTTCCAAACTGCCCTTTGCAGAGCCACCTTGGGCGCGGGGATGTCCTAGTCCCTACTACTGCGATAGCCATCGGCAGCTTCGCCAGGCCATGCGTTCGTGGGTTGACAAAGTATGTCGTTAGCTTCTATGTGCTGGCTCTTTTCTGTTTTTTTTTCAAACGTTGACAACAGCAAGCATCTGATTCCCCATGCGGAAGAATGGGAAGAAGCGGCGTCGCTTCCGGATGCACTCTACCAGCAAGCAGCAGACGATGGTCTTCTCATGCCGATGGCTGCGGGGAGCAATATCCCAGTGGACTGGCGAGGCAAATTTCCCATCATCGGTAACATTAATCCCGAAGAATGGGACGGCTTCCATGACTTTATCATACACGATGAATTTGGCCGTGTTGGTGGCGTCGGGTACGTTGGACTTTGGCCAAAAGAAAACCTTGCATTAAAACTCAGGTTCCAGACATCTAACATGAGCTCTCTTACAGCATTGAGAATGGCCTCGTGGGCGGCGTCGTGAGTAGAACCCACTGCGAGTCGTGCTTTTGAGAATGGATTTTAACGCACAGCGACTGCAGACGCTGGCCTTGCCCGCAATTCGCAGATTTGGCTCTGAGTATTTGCAGAAGACGTGAGTAGCAGCCAATTCTTCTCTGGACTTCCTATTGGTTTCTGACTTAGATAGCATCGTGCCAAAAATTCTTTCCGGGGCTGGTCGCATTGCCCTAGCCATCACAGAACCAGATGCTGGCTCAGATGTGCAAGGTCTCCAAACCGAAGCTATTCTCTCCGATGACGGTTTGCATTTTGTCGTGAACGGGATGAAAAAGGTAATTGTCTTTTCACCAATAACGTTTTGTTTCTACTCACGATGACCATATCTTCTAATGACTTGTACCGATCAGTGGATCACATCCGGAATGTACTGCGACTATTTCCTCACACTTACCAAAGAAGCTGCAGGGGGGTTTACACTGCTTGTTGTCCCTCTTTCAGAGGGTGTCAGCAAACGGCATATGACGGTTTCCGGATCCACGGCCGCGGGGACGGCGTTTATCGATTACGATGATGTTAAAGTCCCTGTGAACATGGTTGTGGGCGAGCGTGGAAAGGGGTTGAAATACATCATGTCCAATTTCAACCACGAGGTAAATGGCTAACAAAAGCTTTTCAGATTGAAGTCCATACGCTAACATAGAAATGAAGAGATTATTCCTTGGCTTCCAGGCCCTTCGATGTGCGAGGGTGTGCTTGGAGGATTCGATGGAGTAAGTCACAGATCAGTTATTGCCATGCCTCCCGCCACTTGGGCAATAGACCCATGCTAAATACAGCTGTTGATTCTAGTTACGCGATGAGCCGTCGAACTTTTGGACAACTATTGACGGAGCATGGTGAGTTCCTCTGAAGAAAGAAAGTGTCCATAAATTAAATACACATAATGGATCGTTTGCTGACGAGACTTGTAACAGCCGTTATTCGGTTCAAGTTTGCCCACATGAGCAGAGAAACAGAGGCATTGCAGTCTTGGATAGAGGTATGAAGATGTGCCCATTCTCAGCTTTGACTACTTGGTCCTCTTTTTCAATCTTATGAAAATGCCTGACACCCAACATAGTCCTTGGTCTACCAACTCAGCCAGCTATCCCCAACTGAAGCAGAGTTCCTTCTGGCGGGCACAACAGCCCAACTTAAAGCCCACGCCGGAATTGTCCTGGAGCACGTCGTTCGCGAGGCCATTCAAATCATGGGTGGTGTAGGATTGACGCGGGGCGGCCGTGGCGGGCGCGTTGAGCGTATATGGAGAGACGTCAAGGCCCTTACTGTTCCCGGTGGAAGCGAGGAGATTCTTCTGGACTTTGCAAGCAAGCGATCTTTAAAGATCACAGCCGAGCTTCTAAACGAGACCAAGGGTCGTCTGTAAGAGGGTCATTGCAAAAAAGACGGGGCCACAGGTGCCGTTTTCATAGACTAAACCTGGACTTCAAACAAGAGTTTTCATCATATGGACCGTGTGCAGAAAAAGTATGTAAACAGTGTCAAATAGATGTTTTGGAAAATATTGTTTGAACTTCGACACGGCCCAAAACAAAATTCAATCTATACAAATGCACTGCGTTGTTCAAGTCATAGATTACAAACAATGAACGACAGTTCATAACAAACATCTACATTTTAACTACCCACTACCTTATTAAAGTGAATCGTTTATAGCGGTTTGGTAAAATGGTATCAAGAGCAAGGCTTGGGCAGGGTCTCGGGCTCTGCCTAACCAACAATCAACACAACACAACACACACCACTCCCACATATCAGAAAGATCCCAGTATTCGTCTCATATCTCGTCACCGGAGCCTCGGGCTCAATCCGGCTAGTCTAGGATGTCCGATCGGGTGGAAGACTCTGCGATAACACGTATGTGAGAGGGAGGAATTGTCGAAAAGGCGCGGTCGGATCGGCGTCTTCGGTCAGGCCAGAGGCATCTTTTGTATCTCAGCGAATATTAGCTCTTTAAAACCGGGGATTTTCCCTACAGCGTCGTGGAATCCAGGTCAGGGTGAATGGACTGATACTTTAAAGATTCGGCTTAGAAAATACTTAGTTGATAGTGAAATTGTTTTGCTTATTTGGTTGTGTTTATATATAAATAAAATCAAAATAAAAGAATTTGTTTTTAATTACAAAAGAAAAATACATTAAGTTTAAAATTTAAGGGATTTTGTTTTAAAACAACTGATAAAACGAAATGAAAAGAGTAGTATTCAATAATAAAATTCTTCTCTACTCTAGGTTAATATATATTGTTGTGTTAGTTCTTGATTAGGTAGATTCCGAAGCCCTGCCCATGTGTCGCTCTCAATAGATATTTATAGGTGTGAAGTGCGACTCCCTCCCATTTCTTCCTCCCACTTCTGAGTGGCATCGGCAACGGCATCGTACCCGTACATCCAGTCCTGGAAAGTCGTATTGCCCATCAAGTTGGGACTCCCTGGGTAGTCTCCTGCCTTGAATACGCTGCGGCGCATGGCTAAAGGCTCCTCGTCTTTCATGTGGATGAAGAATCGGTTCGTGAAGCTGCCGCGCTGGATTGCATGTGCGCGGCCCACCCTTGTGCGGTAAAAAAAGTGCAACGCCCGCGGGAGGTCGGCCGGCGAATGTGCATGCGCCAAGGCAATCCCCAAGACGGCGGCATCTTCAATGGCCATGGCCGCGCCTTGAGCTAGATAGGGAAGTGTGGCGTGTACAGCATCCCCCATGAGAACCATTTTCCCCGAGGGATGGACCCATTCGGTAATGGGGGGAAGGTCGATCAGGCGCCATTTTTCAACCTCCTCGGGAAGAAAGGATAGCAGTTTCTGGACCCTAGGGGCGAGGGGCGATCTTCATGTTAGAGAACTGGCCATTGCATCACGCTCTTTATCTGTGAAACTAACATAGACGACCATCCCTTGTACGCCGTGCGCACTTCGGAAGCATTGGAGGGGGCTTTGTAGCCTTTCATTTTCCGGTCATCCGGAATCACCATCAAAAGGTTGAACATCTTTTCTTTTTGCATATTGTATCTGTTTCTTCAGTGAGTATGTATGCTAAAAAAGACAGATAGTATAACAACGACTTAATGAGACTGACCCGATGATATGGTGGTCGGGGCCCAAGAATTGTTCAAAATTTGGATCTCCGCTCAGCGATTTCAGTTCTGGTTCGTTGATCAGCAGCTCCCGGGGTATGACAGCACGGAAGCAAGTATCACCTGTCTCGTGGGGCTCGGTTTTTATGCCTATGGCGCGTCTGGCTGTGGACTTGACACCGTCCGCTGCGACAATAAGGTCTCCATGAATGACTTCACCGGACTCCAGCACCACGGCTGGCATCTCTGGTTTGTAGTTGACAACCAGCTGGCCTTTCCGCACTGTTACACCTGCTTTTATGGCCGCATCGTGGAGGACATTATGGTAGTCAGGGCGGTAGACCTGCCAATATGGAACACCATACTTCCCTGGGTGCCTGGAAAGGTCGGTAAAGCCCTCCGTGGCACCGGTTTGCCAGGAGCGGTAGTTGATGCGGGATGGCTTCGAGCTAATTGCGTCCATCTGGGCGCGTAGACCCCATCTCACAAGTTCCCGCCCTGCATTTGGAGGCACTTGAATGCCAGCTCCGATCTGCCACGAGTCAGCCAGTTATCCCTACCTCGTGTTGTGGTGCGTGTGCTCTATGCCGAGAAACTTCGCCAGCTCACCTCGACAAAATCCGGCGCCTGTTCTAGAACTGTCACACGATGGCCAGCTTTGCTAACGGCAATGGCAGCGCCGAGACCACCAATTCCTCCTCCAACTATGATGACATCGAGTTGTCGTGCCGCCGTCATGGTGCTATACGTGTTCGTTCCGAGAAGGTGTTGTTGAATGGTTGAATAACAGCGGATGGGCTACCAGGTAGAAGGGGACCATTATTCACACCAGGTGATGGCAAAGCAACATTATAAATGGAGCTGATACCACTAAACGATAACAGACTATAGTGATCGAAAATTAGTGGCCTTGTGGGGGCAGGAAAAAAGTGTCCATCCCCGGCCGGCGGGCCAGGTCCACGGAATCCAAATCCGCTTAGGTTCCGTCACCATAAAGTCGTTCCGCAACGAACATTTGGGATATACCCACACAGCTGCATTGGGCAAAATCAAAGGACCCTTCCAAACATAACAATGTAGACAAAAACATACGAACAAACATACGAACAAACATACGAACAAACATACGAGCAATGAAATGCATGCATTGCTGTCTGAATCTGCGAGACGTTTCTGTGTTAGTGTCAATAAGCATTCGCGCCAAAAGCGCGTCCTGATGTCCGTGAGAGGTGCTGGTGATTTTTAGATTTGCATAGCTCGCATCGCTACAGTCAGTCTTTTGGCTTGCTTTACTCTTGGGCCTTTTCTTTAGGAGCTCTCTAAATCGATGGGTCTCTTCGGGTTGGAGCCCTGACTTTGTGCAATTTGTGAAGCTTCCGCGAGCGCAACCTAACACAATTCTTCTTACTTTGCGAGAACCGTATATGGTCACGGTGTAATTGCGATTTTTCTTTTGGTGACAGCTGGGGTTTCAGCTTTTCGTAAATGAGTACGTTTGGTACAATGGGATCGCCTATTCTTGAATCATAACAGAAGTCTTATTTCCTTGACAATTTTCCCGGTGTCTTGACATCCCCTATCAGACTACCGATCACAAGACTCACAAAAAGTCTGACGCGAAAAGACGGAACTAGACAAGTAGTTCCGCCTTCTTTTCCTGTATTAAATCGCCCGATAACGCTACTTCAGGAGGTAAACTCCACCACCCCTCAACCACAGTGAATAGACAAACAAAAGATCAGCGACGTTGACGCAAACACAAAACAACATGGGACCTACGGACGCCTCGCAAACCAAAGAACCCGACTTTTCCAGTCTGCCTCTGAGAAAAGGCGACCCCCCTTACTCGGCTTGGGGCCTTTGGGGAACAGACGATCACATTGGGACATTGGTAAGGGTGCAATGGGCATCAATGATCGGTTGTGTCATGTTCGTCACTGAAATAGGAGTAGAATAGGTTGTCGCCTGCCGTCGTCAGGGAGGCTGCGTCCGAGATACGCGAAGGCAACCGCTTCAGTTTAAAGTATGAAATGTTCGGCCGGTCTAACACAAATCCAAACATCGTCTGACTCTCCTATTGCTTTTTGTTTTCAGCTGGTGTTTGAGCGCGCCTAAAACACCGGGCTTTGGGCGGCACAAGGATGCTTTCGAACACTCCATTGTCGGTGAATACGTGCTAGACGACACAGTGAGTACCGTATCTTCCTTCCTCTTCCCTCTTTCTCTGCCATAATTATGCCTTGACACTGCTGCACAGCTTGTCTTCAACACGCAGAAGAGCACACAATGGGATGGCCTGCGGCATTTTGCGTACCAGCAGCAGAAGCTTTTCTACAATGGGACGACGCGCGAGCATATTGTGAATGGATCGGAGGGTGCACTCGGAATCCATTGGTGGCACAAAGCCGGCAACGTCGCCGGCCGTGGATTCTTGATCGACTACTGGGCCTATGCCGAAGCCCACAGCAAGACATACGATCCCACCGGTCCTTGCAGTGTTGCCTTTGACGATTTGATGGCGTGTCTCAAGTGGCAGCAGCAGCGGTCACTCTCGGAAGGCGGCGGCGGCGACATGCAGCCGCGGCCGGGCGACATCCTTCTGCTTCGATTGGGGTTTGCGGCGCGGTATCCCCACTTGGACAGCGACCAAGAGCGGGAGGTGGGCGAAGCCTGGCCACCGGCGTCCTGTGGAGTGCAACAAGACATCCGAATGCTGGAGTGGCTCTGGGAAAGTAACTTTGCCGCTGTGGGGGGCGACAGTCCGGGCTGGGAGGCCTTTCCCGTGGACACTAGTGCGGGATTCTTCTACCATGAGGTCCTGATTGCGGGTTGGGGCTGTCCCATCGCTGAACTTCTCTGGCTCGAGGACTTGGCTGCGTGGTGCAACCAGCACAATCGCTGGACGTTCTTTTTGTCATCGTGTCCCCTGAACGTCTTTGGGGGCGTAGCCAGCCCAGCCAATATGATGGCCTTTGTTTAGGAAAGCGGTTTTATTTGTTTTCTTTGGTATGTATCCTGTGTCTGTGTGATGGCTATTCTGTATTCAATATTCCAATGAGATCATCACAAGATTTGTGGCCGTCTCTTCACACTGTTTCTCTGCCATGAAACCGTGTAAGAGCTGGCCGAGTCACCTGGATTCCTAACGGTTTCAGATACCGTATGGTTGCCAAAAAGAACGGCAGCCTTTCTCGCCTCATCTTCGACACACTGCCCCATCACAGCTGCCCCTTGTCCATATGCTTTCACATTCCGGTCGAATGCCTCTCGTAGTGCGCGATGGCCAGGCTCATCGGACTTGGCAACATGGGCGTAGCTGCTGCCCAGCGCCTCTGGCTTGAGCCGGCCGAGCTGAAAGTGCTGAATGGTAGGCGGGCCCGTGGTCAGCAGCTGGACCTTCTGGAAGAACGGCTCTGCCGATGGGCTCGAGAGGAAGGCGCTGTGTGCCGCCAGACTCTCCCACTGGGTCAGAGACACGGCGATCCTTCGCTCGTTGCCTCCTTCTAGCAGTATGAAACCTGTCATGATGGAAATGAGCCCGGACTGTGACAAAAGGATCGGCTCCAACTCAGCCGTGAAAATTTCCATAAATTCGGGAAACGGAACGCTAAGTGGGTTTTCAACCAGTTCAGCGACTGGGCTGCAGGGTTTCGCCATGATTTCTGGTGATGCTGTTTGGTAGGATGAAGAAGATATAATTGAAGTCAACAAGAAAAGAAGGAAGCGGCTGACTAGTGGGCGAGCAATATATGAATCAAACCGTGGAAAGTAAGCTGTGAAGCGTCGTGGCAAAAAAATTATGAAGTTGCAAGGCTAGTTCCGCCGCCAAATTCCGGAGTCCGCCTACAGTTCCGTACGCAAAACCAGATACTCTTAGCAGAAGTAGGTCCGACATGGCGGTTCTACACATTCTGACGTCTGAGAGCAGCTGATCTTTGTCTAGATTACTTTTCACTGTACGGGGAAGACGGGCATGCGACACATTTAAAGGAAACGTAGAGATGTTTGTGTATCTGTTTTCCATATGAAAGGTGGGATTCGCAAAGCTCTATGGTCTTAATTATTTCCATTCAAAACAGCCAAGAGTTCTTGCTTCGAACGGCTTCCTAGTGCCGTGTGTGTCTATGGTGAATCTATTCTAAATTTGACTCAGGTCAACGCGGGCAGGATCTGGCCAACACAGTCACCAAAGCCGACCAGCCCGCGTTCCTCGTCGCCAGCCCAGCCTGTGATGCGAATGGTATCGCCATCTTCCAGGAACATCCGCGTCTCGCCACCAGGGAGCTTTATGGGTTCTTTTCCTCCCTTATTGGCCTCCAGCAGCGAGCCTTGGGTGCCGCTGTCGAGGCCGCTGATGGTGCCAGAGCCGAGCAGATCGCCCACGTTGAGGTTGCAGCCGGTAATGGTGTGGTGAGCAATCATTTGTGGGTACGACCAGATCAGGTTGGAGGCGTTAGAGTTGGACAGGATCATGCTGTCGCCCGATTTGGCTGTTTTCATTTCGTCAGTAAACATAGGCAATCGAAAGAACCCCCTTTCACTCAAAAAGACTGTCTTGTCACATACTTTGTAGCTCCACCCGCAGCTTGATGTCAAAAACGGAGTCATTGCGTGTCTCCTGTAGGTATTTCTGCAGCCGAGTATCGTTGAGCAAGGCCGTGGTTCGGTAGGGCTCGAGTGCGTCGGCCAGGACCACCCAAGGGCTGATGGTGGTGCCAAAGTTTTTGGCCGTGAACGGGCCCAGAGGAACGTATTCCCAAGCCTGGATGTCGCGTGCTGACCAGTCGTTCATGAGGACGTAGCCGAACACGTACTCAAAAGCCGCGTTGACGTCGACGGGGGTGCCAAGCTCGCTGCCGCGGCAGACGAACGCAGCCATCTCGAGCTCAATGTCCAGCCGCTTGCAGGTGGTGAAGACAGGCGTGACACTGTCCGCTGGCAAAATTTGGCCCCGCGGCCGGCGCAGCGGCGTTCCTGACACTACGATGGACGAGGCGCGGCCGTGGTAGGCCACGGGGATGTGTTTGTAGTTGGGCTGCAGGGCCTTGTCGGCGCCGCGCAGGATGGTGCCGACGGTGGACGCATGGCGGATACCGGCGTAAAAGTCAGTGTAGTCGCCGATGTGCATGGGCACATGCATTGAAACGCTTGTCAGCGGCACAATGGCTTTTGCGCGCAAGGCGGCGTTGTCCTTGAGGAGCGCGGCGTGCGTCGTGTCGTCGGCGCTGAGGATGCCTTGCAGATACCTGCGCACCGCACGGTGCCTCTCCTGGCCGAGGGCCGCAAAGCGGTTCAGCGCATCCTCAGAAAACACATCCGTGTGGCTCTGTATCTCGGGCAGCCCCAAGAAACCCCCGCCCAGAGCGAAGGCTTTCAGGTCGATCGCATGGTTTCCAATGGCAACGGCCACTCTCTGCGACGGGTCGGCTGTGGATGAAATGATGCCAAACGGGAGACACAGCAGCGAGAAAGGCGATTCCTTGGGTACGTTGAGCCAAGAACGTAAGGGGGACATTTTTCCTGTGCTCTTCTTGGGTTCTTGTTTGGTTTTTGCTCGAGGTTTTGTCTGGGTTAGCCTACTGTCCGATTATCTTTATCTCAGCTTCGTCAACAGCATTGATCTATCTACTAAGCTGAGGAGACAAGCTGGCATTTATATAACTACCGACTTGATTATGCACCATTATTTGCACGCGTTGCGGCGCGTTGCGTGGAAAGTCCCATCCCAGATGGCCCTGAGAACCTTGAGCGTCTTTCCGGCACAGTCTTTGCGAATGTTCGAATTCCGAAATCCCGTTGAACAGCAAGGCGGGTCTTGCAAAGTTGTACACCAAGCTAGTTTTTATGTACAACTAACTGAAAGACTGAAGCTCCATCTGAGCTGGACAGTTCTTCTGGAACTGCCGAGGTCCGCTTTTGAAAAAAAAAAAAAAAAAAAAAGAAAATAATGTTAAGACAAAGCAGTAAGCAGCGATATATTTGATGCTCCCATTGAACAATTCTACATACAATCTGATTCGGCTGGGTAGCAATTCGGCCTAATCAAAAGAAACTAATGCTAGAACACGAGCTCCTAAGATTGGCCATCCGGCTGGGGTTTGACGAAGCGAGGCTTCAACGGCAGCCAGCTGTGAGCATTGTAGTCGGGCTGCAGTTTCTGGCAGTTCTTCCTACCCCAGTCCGTGACGCCGACCATCAAGCAGCTCTCAAACATAAAGGCCATGCTGCCTATGCCGACTTTGTGCGGCGTGAGGTCCGAGTTGCTCGCCCGCTGGTGCGTGTCGCTGTCCGGTCCATGGGACGCCATGACATTGTGCAGGCTAGCCCCAGCCGGCTGGAAGCCGCCGCCGACCTTGGCATCGTAGTCGCCCGTCACCAGGCCCATGAATTCGGACATGGTATTGCGGTGGTACCACGGCGGCCTGAATGTGTCTTCGGCAACGAGCCAGCGCGGCGGGAAAATCACAAAGTCAGCAATGGCTGTGCCAGGCTTGGCGGACTGTGCCGTCAGCACGGTGTAGATGCTGGGATCCGGGTGGTCGAAGCTGGTGCTGCCGATCACGTTGAAGCGGCCGAGGTCGTATTTATAGGGATAATACAGGCCGTGCCAAGCCACGACGTCAAACGGTGTGTGGGCCTGGCGCGCCTGGTATGTTCTGTTGGCGTACTTGACAACGAGGCGCCACTCGTTTTCGCAGTCCTCGTCAAAGGCCGCCGTGGGCGCTTGAAAGTCACGCACATTGGCCAGCCCATTAGAGCCAATGGGACCGAGCTCCGGCAGCGAGAAGTGGTGTTGCTCGTACAGTTCTAACACATAGCCGCGCACGGGACCGTCCGGCAGCGTCACGCGGTAGCGGATGCCCCGGGGGATCACGGCGATCTCGTTGGGCCGCACCAGTAGCTTGCCCATCTCAGTCTGGATGTCAAGCACACCGCATTGTGGCACAACGAGAAAATCGCCGTCGCCCGAAAAGAAGGCCGTGTGCGCGTCCATGTCCTGGCCAGCCGCGTAGATCATGATACCAATGCCGGACTTCATCGTGGGATCGCCGGCACCAGCCACATGGTGTAGGCCGTCGATCCAGTCGCTGGCATCGTCCAAGTCAAACGGGTCCCAGCGCATCTGATTGGGCACATGGTGTAGGGCCGGCGGCGCCGACAGGGTTGCGTTGTCGGGCGCGGGACCGTCCTGGACCACTGGCTCAAAGTCGCTGTGTGACGCCGACGGCAGAATACGGTAGAGCCAGGACTGCTGGTTTTCGTTTCGCGGCGCTGTGAAAGCGCTACCCGACAGCTTCTCTGCATAGAGGCCCAACGGCGGTTTCTGCGGAGAGTTCCGGCTAATGGGAAGCGCATCTTTTACGGCCTCGGACCTGATGACAACGACATCGATGGTTAGCGCAAATGAAGCGGACGGTGGGTTGTCGGGTAGATCGCACTCATGGTAGGACCCGAAGCCGTTCAGGTAGGAGTATTTCTCTGGTGTCTTAAACGGTGTTTGGGGCATTTTGAATTGCTTCACCGGAGAATGTTCCCAGGAAACGAGGCGTAATGCTAGATGTTAGACAGAACCACATCCTTGAGGTTTGTATACTATCTTTTGCCATGTCTACAGACGACGTCGGAGTTGGCAACGCACCATCTTGGTGATGCTAGTGGGAACAACCTTACCACTTTCCGGGCTTTCGGGCTTTCGGAACGACTGCCACTTAGACTTCCGCACCGCCCGCGGAACGCCACAACGATTTGCGTAACAGCATTGTATATTAGCGAGCTTTTGCTTTGCATAGTTTCACATGCTAGCGATATGTATAGGCTTTGCTAAAGTTTTGCACACTGAGGTGTAAAATACGTGTTTTCCCGTCCCTTTACAATTTCCTCTTATCCCTTTTCTCTACCGGACAGCGACCAAAGAAGAAAACAAAATGGCATTGACAACACACCCGCTACCCCAGCGCGGGTTATATATTGCAAACGAGGTCAGACGCCATCCAGTGCTCTTGGTGTGTATGCCAATCATCTAATGGGGTTTCTAGTTCGCCAACAGCTCGTGCCCGGAGAAACTGACGCTATTTAACCCGGTCGACGATACCGTCATCGTGGACGACGTATCCGTGGCCGTGCAAGACGACATTGACCATGCAGTCGCTGTGGCCAAGGAGGCATTCCTGCATGGCCCATGGGCCAGGTTCTCTGGCCCGCAACGCGCCGCTTGTCTGAATCGGTTCGCCGATCTGGTCGAGCGCGATGCGAAACGGCTTGCCTACGCGGAATCACTGCCGTCTGGTAGGCCAATTTCTGGCATCGTCCATTTTGATCTCGCGCACATGGTGCAGGTGTACAGATGTAAGTTTATTTGACCGTGGGCTCTTTCATCTCGGTCGGCTAACCACTCTGGCCAGATTACGCCGGATGGGCCGACAAGATTGCCGGTGAATCCTTTGCGGAAGACAACGGCTTTGCCAAGATTGTGCGATACGAGCCACTAGGCGTCTGTGCAGGTATTGCGTCGTGGAACGCGACCTTCATGTATATTGGCTGGAAGCTTGCGCCGGCGCTAGCGGCCGGAAACACGGTATGGTTTTGTTGTCTTTTTCTGCGTCTGCGTGACCTGTTATTAGATTCACCCCCAGCTGAGAAAAGTTCAAGATCATCTTCAAACCATCCGAAAAATCACCGCTGGGCACCCTGGCCCTAGCGCCGCTGTTTGCCGAAGCTGGCTTCCCCCCGGGTGTTGTGCAGTTCGTGACAGGCGCACGCGAGACGGGCTCTATGATGGCGTCCCACATGGACATTGCCAAGATTAGCTTCACCGGGTCGATCGCCGGCGGCAAGGCCGTCCAGGAAGCCGCGACGCGCAGCAACCTCAAGAAAGTGACGCTGGAGCTGGGCGGCAAGTCAGCGGCCTTGGTTTTTGACGACGCCAATTTCGATCAGACCGTGGATGGGTATGCATTGTTGCGTCTGATCTTTGCGAAAATCTTGAAAACTGGACTAACCAATGCATCTTTATTCTCCCTCTCTCATTTTAGGGTTGCTACTGCCTTTCTTGCGAATTCAGGGCAGATTTGCGTCGGTATGTCCTGTGGCGTGTCTTGGAAGCACACACCGTGTAAAGGAAGCTCGGTATGCTAACCTCCAACAGCAGCGTCAAGGCTCCTCGTTCAAAATTCCGTCGCCGACAAGCTCATCGCGGCAATCCAGACCGTGTTTGCAGACGTGGCGAAGAGAATGTGCAGCAATCCTCTTGACCCGGCTACTAATTACGGCCCGGTGGTCGACAAGGCACAATTCGACCGTGTTATGTCGTACATCGACAAGGGCAAGGCAACGGCGCGGCTGGTTACCGGCGGCAAGAGAAGGGGCGACAAAGGCTGCTTCATCGAGCCGACACTGTTTGCGGAAACGCCAACCGACAGCCCCATCTGGACGGAGGAGATTTTTGGCCCGGTCTTGGCCGTCCGAACCTTTGAAACCGAAGAGGAAGCCATTGCCATGGCCAATGACAGCTTATATGGATTGGTTGGTACGTTATAAGCAATATGGAAGCCATTCACTGTGCAAAAAGAACCGAAAGATCTTTACGATCCACAGAGACAGTAATCATTATTGACAGTCCAACAGGTTGTGTCTACACATCGGACCTCAATCTGGCGCTGCGTGTAGCGGCGGCTCTCCACGGCGGCGGAGTATCAGTCAACTCGCCGTACTTACCAGAACTGAACACGCCATTTGGCGGGACCAAGCAGAGCGGCAATGGCAGAGAACTGGGCTCGCATGGTCTTTACAGCTATCTGGAGCCCAAAGCCGTACACATCAGGTAAGGATGATATGTCCTGATTCCAGTAGCAAAAGCAAACACCTAGCTAACACGAGCTAGGTTAACGTCTAACACTAAACTGTAACTGAACAAAAGAACAAATGCAGTGCAAAGCCTGTAGATCAACTTCATATGAATTTCCGTCATAATGGTGTCCCTGTAATTCGTGCCATTCGTCTGGAAAGAGTGGCTATATAGAAGCACAGAAGCATAGCACACCACCGGGAAAAAGATCTACAAACAAATTTAATTTTGAATGAACTCGTGCACTTTGTAACAAACGAAACCCCCCTCGTGTCCAATAGCCGTAGGTTGCAAATAGACAAGAATGCCTATCGAACTGCGGAAGATAGTATTTTCCGGGACAAGCTAAAATAGAGCCGCATCCAATTCCGCCACGGAAGCCTCGCAATAGCTCTCCCATGTCCTTTAAATGGAGTATAACGCCCAACATAGTTCCCCTGGCTTTTAACCCATCTGTCAAGACAGCTAGAGTGTCCTTTCTTATCCTAAACGCCCGGCATGGACGGCACTCAGCTAGTCACGAGTCGCTACACAAGGATCACGCACATTGTGCCCGCCAGCTCGCCAGCAGCAACAGATACGGCCACCGTCCGGCGCGCATTGGCAACGCCCCTCCAACTCATGGTGCATGAATATACCATCAACGACCGCAACCGCATACCGGGCGTCAATGTCATCCTGACACATGGCACGTCGTTCAACCGGCATCTTTGGACGGTGGTGATTGACGCCATGCTGTCTCAGCTCGAGGAGTTACCGGCTGTCAGCAGGCTGGTTGCTATCGATGCCGCCAATCACGGCGACAGCGCAGTGCTGAATGGACAGCGTCTGCCGTCTATAGGTTCGATATTGTGTGGACCTTGGTGTAGATGTGCTATCAGCAAGATGGGGGAATCATACTGACGAACACATCTTCTCCTGCAGCATGCTGGGCGGATGACTCGAGAGACATCATTCAAGTGATCAAGTACTTCGGCCTACAGGAACGGCCCGTCATAGGCATCGGGCATTCGTTTGGCGGAGGGGCCATGTAAGTATAGACCCAATATACCAATCCATTCAAAGTCAATCATGGAAATACTCATGTGCTCCTTTTCACAGGTGCCACGCCGCTCTGATGGACCCTTCCCTATTTACCATGACGATCCTCGTTGAGCCGATTTTGTTCCAGATGAAAGAACAGACAGATGCCATAGCATACATGACTCTCAAGCGCCGCAGCCAATGGGCGTCCAAGTAAGTCAGTGTTGGTGAGATAATGGATAATCGGCCAAGACAAAAGGCTGACCGGTGGAAAACAGGGAGGCAGTTGCTACATCGTTCTCCAAGAGCCCGGCATTCGAGGACTGGGACCCCCGGCAGTTGCGGGTTTATGTGGTACGTTATCCCTGGCCACCAAATTAAAAACATTGAAATGGCATCAAAAGGAGATCAAAAACGGCTACTAACTAGCTCTCAGGATGACGGAACCTTTTCTCCCAAGCCAAACGACCCGTCCAGGGTGCTCAAGACGCCCAAGGAACAAGAAGCAGTACGTGGGTGCCACGTAGGGAACGGTCTGCTTTCGAAAGCAACCACTGACGTATATCGCTCCAACAGGCCACGTATCGTGCTCGGCCCCATCCCCGGATTCTGGAGCTGATTCGGGACTCTCGGCAACCGCTTCACTTTATCTGGGGGGAAGATAGCAAGGTCATGTGGGTTACCGCTAACACTTGCTTCACCAGACCTGACATCACAGACGTTCTGACTTTTTGATCTTAGATCAGCTACACGCCGAGAAACAATTGCCCAGATGTTACATCTGCCTTCGACGTCACAAGTCATAGCTGGAGCTGGCCATTTGGTATGGACTCATCTGTCCGACTCGCCGTCTCTCACCTTGCTGATCTGTCTGTCTTTCGATTTAGATTCCCATGTCACACCCCGAGCCGCTAGCCAAGGTTATTGCTGATGTTCTGCGAAACTCTGATGCTCGCCGTCACTACCAACTCCAGAAACTCTAGTTGGTAGTCCATTTCCGGCCCCCTCTGCTGAGGAGCACGGAAATTCCGTGGCCAATTCCGAAAACGACCAAGCCATTACATCGTTGAGCGGCCCAAAACGCTAGTATCTGGTGGAGTCCGGGGATGGGTCTGAGGCGGTCGTGTGGGGGAAAGACATTGCGGGGTAGAAGCGCTATTGCTCATTAGATACACCAACTAGACTTGAAATGGCTAGGCTCTGCCAAATGTCATAGAATCTGATGTATTGAACCAGGGGCTTTGTGGAGGGGCTTATGACCTGGCCAGTGTGGATGTCTGCCGAACCTCGTTATTCCTCGGCTTGTGTGTGGCTGGTAGAGCCCCGAATGCACAACCAGCAGCGAGAATAGTTAGTCTCATACACAAAGAGTGCGCTTTTTGCACCAAACGTGAAGACACCCAAGCGTGACCATTAGTCTTGGGACTGGACAGACATTAATTAATTCTCCCTCTGTCTGTTGGAAGCTTACCTTTAACCAGTCTCCAAATTGTGTACCTACCAGACCAGCCAGTACGGCAAACCACCTGTTCGGGAGTGTTCGGCCGCTGAGACATGGGCATATGTTGCTGCATGTCTTCTTGTGTCTGCCCACGGAAAACGCGGGACCATCGCTAAGGCGTTATCCGAAAGTCTCAGCAACTCCCCTAGGTCTCTTGTTCTACAACCTCATTTATTCACAAACCGTTGTCCCGACTGTTTTTGTGTTACTTGATAGGATTGTCTGAAACCCGCAAAATGTCACCAAGAAGGCGTGAAGAGAGTGCTTCTGTGGTTGGCGCATCACCGAGCGTCGACGGCCAACAAAACGGTGCGCGGAGCCGGTCTAGCACCCCCAGCACCCAAGCAGATAACCGCAATCAGAACCACGCCGACGCCATGCGGCGTGAAGCGCCGCCGGACGGTGTCTCTCTGTGTCCAGCAAAGAGGATGAAGAGAGGCAAATATATATCACGCGCATGGTACATAAAGCGTCTCCATGCTCCTACGTCAGACACTGTTGCCGTTCGTTTGCTGACAGGTTATGATGGGTTCGTAAAGTACTTCATGCCAGCGTCGAAAGATCAAGGTTCGTTCACAGCCGACCCTTACCCTCGCGAAGCGTAAGCCTTGCTATCATACATGGTTTCTGATATCTCTTCATCCACCAGTGCGAAGGCGGCGACCCGTGTGCGCAGTGCATCGCTCGGAAGCGGCCTTGCGTGTCGGTGCCTCGGGGGAGAGTCGGCGAACAGCACGCCAAGGACGGTACGGCGTCTACTGAGCGCGATGCGACGGGCACACGACCCGCCCCGGGTTCCGACGACGTGTACGTTGTCTTGTGCGTTTGCTTGGCGTCTGGTGAGAATGCGAGATGACCATTTCAAATGGGCAACAATACTGATGTGGTGCATGTACATGCGGGCAGGCCTTCCATGCACCATGAGATCCTGGCACGTCTGGCCGGCGTCGAGCGCCGACTGAGCATATTGCAGCCGCTGCCTTCGCTCCACGATACGACCTTCAAGAACGGCCACCTCGGCTATCGCGGGTACGGCGCGCAGTCGGTCGACGACCACCATTCGCCCAAGTCAGCGGTGGAGTTGGACAGGGTGCTGGAGCCCGACGGACAGACTTTTGCTGGCGAGGTGTCGATCAACCGAGCCTTTGATGGCATGGCTGCGAGCGTGCTGGATACCGAAAGCGGTACCGCCTCAGCCCCGGCCCGCAGCAGCACGTCGCCAGCAAACAATTGTGGCCTCTCGGGCGACGAGAGCGAGACGCGAAAGGTGCGCGGCTGGCTGGGGAGTATCATGGAGAGCTACGGGATTGTGGTAGACGAAGATGAGTGGCGACGGTCTCTAATGCTCTACCTCGACGACGTCTACGTGCTCTATCCCATCCTGCACCCACCGAAGCTGTGGGCCATTTTCGACGGAATGTGGGAAAATTCAGCGCTCTGGGACATGTCCAGCCCAAGCGAACGCGAGCAGAAGCGCTTGTCTGTGGCCATGGTCTGCTTTTGCCTCGCGCTCAGCCGCTGTAGCCTGCCCACGCGGCGGAACGATACCAACGGCGTGCACTCGGCCGGCTGGAGCCTCTACAGCGTGGGCGTCAGCCTCATGCAGGACATCACGGGTCTGAGTAACTCCGCGTCCAAGTCTCTGTTGACGCTGCAGCTTCTGTTGTTGCGGGTAGGTGTCGTTGTTCCCCGGTTTGCTTGTTTTCACGCCTGTTTTCATGCCTGTTTCATGCGGCTTTAATCCATACGCAAAAAAAAACCCAATAAACCACAGTATGTTCTAATATTTGCTAGGTGCTGTATTTGTTTCGCCTAGACGCCACGCAGGGTGCGGCTCGCGTGCTGGCCATTGCCGTAGCGAATGGCCATATTATGGGGCTGCATAGGCAGATCACGCTAGAGCGAATGCCGGTCTTCTCAAGCCAGATGTACTGCCGTGCGTGGTGGTGTCTCTACGTGCTCGACCGTCGCATTGCGCTGGAGTCGGGCCAGCCGTTTCTCATCCAGGACTGCAACATCGACACAGCCATGCCACTCGAGCTCAGCGACGAGTGGCTAAGCCGGCATGCCAACACCACAGCGACTGCCGCGGATCTGGGGGCGGACATTGCGGCCGAGCTCGCCCAGAAGCCGCTCACCTCCATTACGTACCTGCTGGTCCGCATTCGCTTTTCGCGCATCATCGGCCGGGCCTGGGAACTCTTGTACGGCATCCGACCGCCAGCTGCCACGTCCTCCGCCATGATTGAATGCACGGATGCCATGCTCTGCCGACTGCTTAACAAAATGCCCAGCATCCTGGCGTACGATCCATACGTGCCCTTGGAAACCCAGTTCCACGACAGGCCACGGTGGCTAGTCATGCAGGCCGTTGTGCTCTACACGGTGAGATTCGAGAAACCCCACTTGCGTGATTCTGTTCTTCTGTTTGACTGAACATGCCAACTGACTCCTGTCGATTAGTGCTGCACATTCCTTCGCCTGCTGATTCAAACGCTATCGTTGTCCAGCCTGAAATCCCCTGGCAGAACGGAAGACGACGAGCTCCAGTCCATCACCATATGTGCCAGCCTGGCCGCCAGCATCCTGGAAGGCAACAACAGCCTATCGGATGACAGCCTCAAATACTCATTTCCCATTAGCCACTACCTCACCAGTGCGACCATGGTGATGGCTACGCTAGTGTCCAAAGAGGCGGCGCTCAAAAAAAAATACGCCAACTCCATCCTCGCGGCGACGCGGTCTCTTCACATATACTGCCACAAAACCTGGGTCTCTGGAAAGATGATGCAGTGGGTCTCGCGGCTGGGCATTCTCGTGAAACGGACGCTGGCTGAGAACTCACCACCCGATGAGCGCCCGACACACGACCAAAATGCCGCGTACGCGCAGCAACAAAGCTTCGGGTTTGGGGACCAGTCGGGAAGCCAGCCGTTCCTTGCCGACTTAAACACCCACTTCGCTACCCCGACAAGCAAGGGCCGTCCGGCCGCCAAGAACAGCGACACCGCGCTTTTAGCTTCTGGCGAGCCTGGCGGAAGAAGTGGCGGCAGTTCTGCCACGAGTCCCAGTGCCGTTGCTTCGTGGTCTGCCGGGTCCAGCGCCGAGGCGTTCCGTGAGATGTCAAACTGGCTGACCATGCCCAACTTCAACTTCGGCCCTGCGATGGCCGGCAGCATGGACCTCGATCCCGGGGCAGACCCAACAGGGCTCATGACGATGTCGGAAGAGCGGCTGGGTCATGTACGGCCAGAGGACCTTGGTTTTGGCCGAGATCCCCATAGCTTATTTGGTCCCCTGGGCCGGACCGGGTTCTTTGGCATCGATATCGACGTCGATGTAGGCGGCATGGACCAGACAATGGGTAACCTTGGAAGTCCCGTACTGGGGATGTGATGGCAGAAGATTGCTAATGCTCTATAAGATCAGCGACCCCGTGTATTCTTTATCTTTATTTGCTACTCTAGTAAATTATCACCTATCGAGTCTATTCTATGTTGTTCGCAATCACAGCTTTGCAACCTGCGGCGGGCGATGGAACTCGAAAGCAGAGCTAGACTTGTTCTTTTCCAAATTCGCTGGAAGTAGACGCCGCAAAATCTTTCCCGACGGGCTAGAGCAGTTTTTTTGTCAGATTCTCGTTGTTTTCTTCCTTTTGTCCATGTCAAACCACAAGCCCGGCTACGGGAGGCGACTCACTTTCTTGGAATTTGGCGCAGAATATGAATTCCACCCCTCAGTTGCTTGTATTTTGCTACGCGGGCGTGCACGTGTAGCAGCAGGCCGGACTTGAGCCGTACCTGATCCTGCGGATCGACCATGTTTGTTGTGATGTACGCGATGGGATATTCCGACGCGGTATGCTCGTCGTAGATGCCACACACAGCCGCATCGTTGACCAGAGGGTGTGCCATCAGAATGGACTCCAGTTCCGCGGGAGCCACCTGGTGTCTGCGATGAGTATTAGTATCGTAATTGATAGAAACGAAGCGACACGCGTCTGCTCACCCTTTGACTTTGATCATCTCCTTGGCTCTGTCAACAATAAACAGGTATCCATCCTTGTCCACATAACCGATGTCTCCCGTCTTCAAAAAGCCGTCTGGCGTCATAGCACTGCTGGTATCCTGAGCCTCGCTGGACACGTAGCCCTGCATGAGATTAGGACCACGAATGACGAATTCCCCAAGCTCGGCGTCTGGATAGTTAGTGAGGGTCAGCTAGGGATCTTTTTACAAAAGCGTGCGGCGTCGCATCGGAGGGGCACCCCAGCTTACCATTCCCATTCTCGTCCAGTACGCGCAGTTCATTTCCGGGCAGCAGTTTTCCCACCGTACCAGGTATTTTTGCTTCGTCTTCCCTTTGCGAAGCTATACTCGGACTGGTTTCGGTCATACCATACCATGACGTGACGACACAGCCCAACTTTGCTGACAGCTCATCCGCCTGAAGCGGGCTCAGTGGTGCTGCAGCGTTCACCAAACACTGCAGCGACGAAAGATCCCCGGTGGACGCCATGGGATGTCGCAAAAACTCAAGAGCGATGGGCGGAACAATGTTGATATGTGTGACTGAAAAAAAAGCGTTAGTCGAGATGTCATGACTGTCCTTATTGGGCAAAATCCACGACGTACTTCTGTGCCTCGTAACTGCCTTAAGCAGAGGGTTCATTTGGAATCTTTTGAATACGACAATTGGCGCTCCCTGCAAGGGTATTAGAACAGGCAATTTTTATGCTTCGAACGCTTCACGAAAGCTACATATACGAAATAATAAACTCACCTGGCACACGTATTGACAAGAAAACCCAGCCAGTCCCAGAATGTGAAAGAACGGCACAATTAGAGCCACAACGGTTGACGGTGTGAACATGCCCTGGAGCCCCTGTGTCTGCTGGAAAATATTTGCGACAACGTTGCCGTGGCTCAAGCGTACGCCCTTGACAAGACCAGATGTGCCGGAGCTGAAGCACACGAATGCCAGCCGTTGCGAAGCTGTGCCAGGTGGGAACTTGGCAGGCTGATAGTCAGCTGAGCCGTGGCGAAGGATGGCCTCCACATTGAGGGCAGAATATACGTCTGGCTCGCTGTGGTCAGTGTCCCACACATGCATTTCAGGCTTCCAGGGCAACTCCGACCCCGGCTTCAAGGATTCAAGAAGTGGGGGGAGAAGGTCCTTTTCTACGAGGATATGCTTAGGCTGACTGAGTCGCAGCGCGTGTGCAATTTCCTGGTAGCATGTTAGCTAAAAGTCAACCACAAGAGAGACGTACTCCATGATATCATCTGTCAGTGCGTAACAATTGACTTACAGCGGGTGAATAGGCTGGATTCAAGGCAGATACGACAGCCCCCGTAGCAAGGATTCCGTGTACGCATACTGGATAGTAGTTCTGTAGTCATCTCAAGTCAACGAATGGTGTCAGTGAATGTTGCCTGGACTTGTTTACCGAAAGAAGGGCCGAGCCCGGATTAATTTACAAGCAAACAAAACGTGCATACCCTGTTTGTGGACAAAATGCCAACTGTGACGCCCGGACCGATCCCAAGCTCGTGATGGAGATGCCGTGCGACTTTCTGGACGCTGGTCCGGAAGCTGCTGTACGTAAAGACTACCTGGCCCGAGATGCCGTCTATGATGGCCGGTTTGTCAGGAGGTGTGTTGTTGATGTTGAACCCCAAGAGCACGTCGGTCAGACTTGCGTCTTTCGGATAGTCGAGGCGTTTTCGGCTCGTGTAAATCATTTTGCCAACTTTTGTCTCGTCGCTGTGAGGCATCAAAGTGTCTGGATGAAAAAATCAATATGCCTCTTGTGTTTAAAGATGCTAAATAAAGTCTAGCTAGGTCGGTCGGGTCACTGAATTCCTAATGGTAAAGCAAACTACCACACGCCCCATTCCGTTGCGGTCAATAAGCTTCCGGACCCCTCACGCAGTTCCGCCCACGAGCCTAGAACTACCGAAGTTCCGCAGACGAAATTCCGCCCCCGCATTCCACGATGCTATCAAAGTGGTGCGCTAACCACCACATTTCCGAGCCAGTTCCTTCACAGGAGCGAAGGGTGGTAACATATCTAGCAAAATCCCCCACTCCCTATAGACAATGCTACATCCGAATGTATAGATCGGACTGGAGATCCACTGTTTCTTGCACAACAGTCTTTCACTTATCCTTGTACAAACAAACCTCCCACAAGCAAACCATTAGCCCGCTGAACAATGGCTCCTCTGAATAGAAAAGTCGCCTTCGTTACCGGGGCCAACGGTATCACGGGTAATGCTCTTGTCGAACATCTCATCCGACAGCCTGAATCCGAATGGTGAGTCCACACACTTGGCGTACTACAGATATATTCTTGCTGCCTTTGAAATCCATTTCGCAGGGCTGACCAGTCGTTTATGCAGGTCCAAGATTGTCATCACATCGAGACGGCCCACGCAGATCTTCTGGCAGGATCCCCGAGTCGTCTTTGTGGCGCTGGATTTTTTAAGCCCCAGCGAGGAGCTGGCCAAGGCAATGGCACCGCTGTGCCATGACGTGACCCACGCCTTCTTTGCCTCGTATGTGCACACTGCAGACTTCAAAACGCTAAAGGACAGCAACGTCCCTCTATTCAAAAACTTCCTTGTTGCTGTCGACACGGTCGCTGCAAGCTCTCTGGAGCGCATCATTGTCCATACGGGAGGGAAGGTGAGCATTTCTTTCTCTGCTCGAGGAAAATTAATTAAATTGGGCTGCTAATCCTCCCAGCATTATGGCATCCATCTCGGTCCCACGGAAGCCCCCGTGCATGAAGGCATGGGGCGGTACGAGGACTACGGCGAAAACTTCTACTACTTTCAGGAAGACCTTATGTTTGAACTAGCCGCCAAGCGCAAGTGGGATTGGAACATCATTCGGCCCAATGCCATTATAGGATTCACACCTGCTGGTGAGCCTTACATCTCTTGTTCTATTTTTTATTTTTTTTGCGCAACTAGCATTCCACTAATATTGCTCCTCTTGTAAAATTAGGAAACGGCATGTCTGAGGCCCTTACGTTGGCTGTTTATATTCTTTGCTGCCAGGAGAATGGCCAAATGCCAGTGTTCCCTGGAAATGAGTACTTTTACAATACGGTGGACGACTGTTCGTTCGCGCCCAGTATTGCCGACATGAGCGTCTGGGCTGGAACACATGACCATACCAAGAACGAAGCATTCAACCACACCAACGGAGACACATTCATGTGGAAGTATCTCTGGCCCAAGCTGCTAAGATACTTTGGCGTCGAGGTATGTCTTCTCCCTCCTCTTTAATGTTGGACAATTCTCCCAGTTACTAACCTACACGCTTCTGGCGAGTAGCTCTCAGAGACTCAAGAGTGGAAGGCTACGGGTGAAGACCACACCTGCATGTCCAACAATTTCCTCATGACGGAGTGGGCCAAAGGCAAGGAGGACTTGTGGGCCAAGGTGGTGGCCAAGCATGGCGGGCATCCAAACGCCTTCCAGTGGGGCACCTGGGACTTCTTTGACTGGGCCATTGGCAAGGCATGGGTGACCATTGGCTCCGTGGGCAAGGCACGTAAATACGGTTGGGCTCGGTACGACGACACGTATGAATGCTGGGTCAAGACGTTTCGCAGCTTTGAAAACGCTGGCATTTTACCCATGCTAAAAGGTCAGAGCCTGTACAGGCCAGCGCTGCCGCAGGAACTGCTAAAGCTCATGCCCAACCCAAGCGACCTAGCACGAAAGAAGGCGGCTACGCTAGAAGCGAAAGCGGGAAATTAGAATAACGATGAATCGACGGTAATAAACGATATTAAAAGTATAGTTATAATGTTTTATATAAAAGAAGTTATATAATATATTACAAAGGCACTTCCTAAGGGAGAGAGTCTTTACTAAGTCATTAAGCTAAAGGATGGGGTCTTACTCGAATAAGAATAATAAGAAGGTGTAACGGCTAAATAATAATTAACACGATAATAAGGTAACTGGTGTAGTGATGGTATGTAATAAGGGTATAGGAATATAGGTTGTTAGTGTTATATTTTAAATAATCGGTAACGACTAAGTCTTTTATCTAGTATACTAAGAGGAAACCTTACTCTTGTATATCTATTGTACTACATTCGTATCGTTTTCCTTATTTTATTTCCCGTATAAGATAATTCTTTTATTCGTATTTTATTCCTCATTTTATTTCCAGTATAA
Organism: Sporothrix dimorphospora; assembly: GCA_021397985.1. Lineage (NCBI taxonomy): Eukaryota > Fungi > Ascomycota > Sordariomycetes > Ophiostomatales > Ophiostomataceae > Sporothrix > Sporothrix dimorphospora. The sequence continues at coordinate 30,302 of WOUA01000104.1, forward strand.
ATTAAGTTTATTATATTTTAATTGGTCCGTTGTATGTTAACCGTCCTTTTATCTTATGCTCTGAAAGCCTTGCTATCTCTTAGCTACACCTGTACCGCCCGATAGGTATTGGTCGTGTTATAGTTCCCCCGCTCCGTTGAGGGGTCGGTGGTGTTGTCCTGGCCTGCTGGTGAGGCCCGTGGGGGCAATGTCCGTAATATAGAGTCTCTCCCTTTTTCTCTTCTTTATATACGTACTAGTTCGTTTTAAGTAGTATATAATATACCGTCCTATACCGATAATACTTGTACGTAGGATAATTAATGCTAGGGATTGTCCTAATTATAAATAGGCTGTGTATGTAACTATGCTTTGGTTATCTAGTAGGACGAATAGAGATAGTGGAAAATTATCGACTCCTTGAAGAAACGCTTCAATACGGAGTATATGTAGGCGGTTTCGCGCCTTGGTGTTACGTATGAATGTTAGTCAAAACTTGGTGACGCTCTGGAGTGTGGTAAGCTATGTCGTAACAGTGTCGAGCGGAAAAATGTTTTAATTTGAACTAAGATTAGCTGTCCCTCGACCTTGATACCCGACTATATAATAGATATCTCTACTCCGTACCAGAATAGACAAAAGGGGGAGAAAGGGGCGGTGCGGACTTTACAAGGAATGTTCAACGGGCGACCACCATGAAACTAACGCCTTCACTTTCTTGCTCCTTTCCCCTTTAACTGAATGCCTGCGTCCAAGGCATTGACGTTGCTGTACTCTGTAGAGCCCACACGGAGTACGTAGTGTTACACATAGCTTCCAATCACGAGACATTTTTAGTTCTTGTAAGACGCGGTGTGCTGGGGCGACCTGTTAAATAGAAGATACATGGCCTGCAAATAATCTATAATAAAATAATTAATTACCTCTCTAAACTAGAAAAAGAGCGAAGCTCCTTTATAAAGAGATTAATATAAGGAAAAGGGGCATGACCCTAGTTGGCGGTCTGTGCCCGAATGGCCGGTCCGGGGACCGAGGTAAAAGGAGATAACCGGGTAAGAGACCCAGGGCTAGTGGGTAAGGCCTAAGAAGAAAGGCCCGTAGATGTTGCGGCGAGTTCTTATCTAGTGACGGATTCTGCCCGTAACATTTGGCCTTTGGGTTATATCACGGCTCTTTAGGTAGGACTGCCTAGTCCGTTTCACTAGTAACATTGTTTTAATCCATTTAACGAAAAGTATAAGGGAGGATGGTATCGGCTTTAGTAAAATACGGAATGAGCGAGGACTAGACGAAGAGTTTATGCTTTTATGGAAGCGGAATTGGCTAACGTGGGAAATGTATTTGTTATAGAACGCTATTGTTGTAACCTTGGGAACTTGGTCACAGTTATATGAAGCCCTTGACATAGCCACCGAATGTAGGCCCTTTTCCAACCCCTAAATGTCTAACTGGAACTAAGCAACTTGTCCCATGGATTCACTGGCAGGAACTGGCCGGCCACCATGCACGTGTCTGTCAGCGGTGCACCCTCCGGCAATGTGTTCCGCCACCCGAAGCTGTCTGTGGGCCCCGTAGTGCGATAGTAGTTGTTGGTGGCAGGCAGCGTGCCCGTGGCCACGTCGAGGCCGAAGAGGGTGCGGTTGAAAATGGTAAAGGCCGTGTCCGGCGCATAGGACGACACGCTGTGGCCAACGTCAAAGATGCGCGTGAAGGACAGCAGGCCGGCCTGCTTCACAACGCCGCCGTGGGCCGTGCCAGCCGGCAGATTCTGCAGCTCTTGGTAGCCGGCAGCAACAAAGTCGGCCTGGCTGCTCCAGGGGGTAGCCTTGGCCGTGGCCTCACCACCCGTCCAGGGGCAGCGGTAGTCGCGGTCGCCGAATAGCAGGGCCACCTTGACGCCGCGGCCGAGCAGGTACGCGAGGTTGGCGACACCGGCCTGTCGCAGCGCATCGCCCGTAGCATTGACGGGCACGGCTGCGGCAAAGCCCATGACGCCGTTGACAATGAGCGACTGCACAGTAAAGTTGAGCGGCACGCCCAGCTCGGCTTGCGGCTCGGCCTGGTTGAGGTACTGCGCGACCGGCACATAATACGGGCAGGCGTCGGGCACGGCGACAGCGACGTCAAAGGCCGAGACGTTGTTGTAGGCGTTGAGCACGTCGATGATGCCCTCGCAGTAGATCAGCGAGTCCTCGCACTGCTCATTGATGGTGGCATTGGCGCCGGTAAAGTCCGGGTCGCCGGCGAGGCCGGCCGCACGACAGCCGCGCAACTGGTCCAGACAGCCGCCGGCCTTGGTGATGTTGTCGACCGATGCGGCGTATAGCGCCTCGGAAATGAAGCGCACGCCGTACGTGTTGTTGTAGGCGTACTCGGGGTAGCCCAGCATGGCGGTCTCGAGGTCGATGCAGCCGTTGGTCGTGCCGATGGCGTCCAGCGTCCAGTTGCGATCACCGGCCGCGGAACGAGGTGGGAGGCTCGCCAGTTGGCGGCTGAACTGGGCACCCGTCTCGGGCACCCAGAAGCCGCCGTATGAGTTGCCCCAGATGCTGATCTTGCCCGAGCTGCTGGTAAGCTCGGGGAAGGACGAGAGCCAGTGCTCGGCAAACTGCCACACGGCCTTGGCGCTGCTGACTGTTGTGTTGGTGGTCGCGAGCAGGCCCTGGTCGGGGAACAGGCCGTAGCCAAACGTGGCATTGACGGCCGGCAGTGTGCTGTTGCCGACAACGCTCAGAGGTGTCACAGAGAAGTCGATCAGGTTCAACGTCCCGTTGACGATATCGCTGTAGGAGAATCCGGCCTGCACGGGCTGGTCGAGGTAAAGCAAGTTGGCATTGTTGTTGAATGACCAGATGTTGTCTATCGTGTCGTTGCCGAAGACGTTGACGTAGCAGGGCCCGTTCTCGCTGTCAAAGGCGGCAAACGTCGAGGCTTCACCGGGGCCACCAGCCAGGTAGATGGCCAGCGGCGCCGACTCGGGATTTTCACGGGCCTGGAAGTACAGAAAATAGGTGTTGATGTTGAAGCCTCCAATATCAGTCGTCTTGTTTCCCGGTATATGGACAAAACCACTAAAGACTTTGGCATTGGGCCTTGTCTCGCAAATGGAGGCCTTTGGAACTTGGTTAGTATGTTTGCCGATGGCTGCACAACCCCGCTTGCATACATTGCACTTACTTGCTTATATGCGATCTGAACGTCTTTGTCGACTTTGGAAGGCACAATGGTTAGACCAGTGGGAGTAGCAGGAAACTGTGCTGTGGACAAAGCTGCAAAGTAGCTTGCTCCGAAAACTGCCGTCGAGGCTTTCATAATGACTAGCACAATGTAAGGAAAATGAGATGTTGAGGTTGAAGTAATAGAGAATAAACAGGATACAACATGATGGCAGGACTCGATCATGGACTTATATATGTTATTGACGTCTTTCTTCTTTAGAATGGTTGTGTTCTATTCTTGGCTCTGTTGGTCCTACTGTCGAGGCCTGTTCCGAAAGAGAACGGCATGAGCGCTGCTTTGGACCTAAAACAGTGTCTTGCTTACGACGATCAAAGTCACGACATGTCCATGAACGTGTGAAGCACCCCGTGTGGTATTAGAATTTACATGTCGTTCACTGTAGATGCGTCTCACAGCCCAGCAGGGCCTGATAGACTAAAGCCTAAGGAAGGCCTAAAGATAGCCCGTTAGTGGTAAGTTTTGGCCGTGCGATGGTAAGCTTAAGTCTAGCAGGCCCATTCTCTACCCGAAAATTACTGGCGTAAACATAAGACAACGTAACACGGATTTGCCTAATGAGCTACGCTTTTTAACACTCCGCCTAAAATGGGCAGCAATTTTACACATGAAACCTTAACACTCCACCTAAAATAGGCAGCAATTTTACACATGAAAATGCTTCTCATATACTCAGATTTCTTCGATAAACGCATGGCTGCCCACTCTACTGGGCATATCTACTGGAAATCAGAAGGATGTCAGATACGAATACGATAGCACACGCCCCGAAACGTGACCCACAAAGGACATGAGGCCACAAAGCGACAATTGACTCCGGCCGACTCGGAGAGAACACCGAAGTGGATCAACCACCCGACCGTTCCTGGCGTACCTCGAGATGCGGAGAAGCGCGATCAGAACAGTCCGAGTGCGGAGACGTGGAGGGTAGAAGAGCAAGGTAGAAAGCATACAATACGGGATCACGGCCAACATATTGGAGATTCTGCATGGTAAACCAACTGCACCACCTCTGAAGTAAATATGGGCGCCAAAATCTCCGAAGTAAAGGCGCGGCCGCTGCCGGCGGGCGACTACATGCCTGTGATCACCATCTACGAGGACAGTCCGGCCCAGGGTGTCGACCTGGATACCATTTACAAGCACGGCCAGTACCTGGTGAATGGCGGCATGCACAGGCTGGTCTATCTGCTCTCCTTGCGATGCCGATCTTGACAGAATTTAATCAGTTCATAAAAATCGCATTCTTGGTTTCTCGCGTGTAAACTAGGACGCACATGTAAAAGTCAGATGCGTGTAGAAGCGACGCTGATGTGGGGGTTTTCGTAGGCACTCACCACTCGGCTCGTCCGATATTGCCCTCGCCATGGCCTTGGCCGTAGGCGTGAACCAAAGGCACACCTTCACGCCAGACGGTAGGCCAAAGCCGTCCTCGGCTTCCTTGGGAGATAGGTAGCGAGAGCAGAGGCAGACGATGGCCGTAGCCAGAAAAGGAATGCTGTCTGCCGACGCAGCCTCCAGGTCCGGCTTGTGAATAAACGAGCAGAAGATGCACGTGAGATGGGGCTCGCAAAAGATAGCGATGCATCGTTGCAACGCCCGGTGATCAACAACGTGGGGCTCCCCTGCTGGCTGGGCCGACGGCTGAGGGGCAACAAGAGTCGTAGGACTCGCAGGAGTGACAGGAGTGACAGGAGTGACAGGAGTGACAGGAGTGACAGGAGTGACAGGAGTGACAGGAATAGGGATGGCAGGGGGAACAGAGGATGGGCTGGGCCCATTGTCCGGGCAGCGGACAAGCTGCTCCGAGGCCGACGGCGGCCAGACGCACGGAATGCCACGTGAAGAGCAGTGGCGGCAACTCGGCCGCACCCCGTTGTATTTCGTCTTTCGTCTGCGGCTGCAGGCAAGCAGGCAATCCAAAGTCAGTACACAAAGCAGTCAGTCGCATAACGCGAGCCGAGGATCAGCAAACACTTACCATGTGCGACATGCCTGGGGCGTGCGCCGCGAATGAATGGGGTGATACTCGGCTTCCATGCTTGGAGAGGGCAACAGCGACAAGGGCGCCAGACGATTTGGTTTGTAAGGAGGGAAGGAGAGCAAGCATCGGCTGCGAGAGGACGTCCATCGGCATTATATCTGGGGCGAACTGGGCCACCACACATTCCCCCATCGGCTTTTCCGATCAGGCACGCGCTAACCGATATGGCAATCTGGGGAAGCTTTGTGGTGTGGAGGCGCCTTGGAGGCATCACCTCGGTATCGAGCCAAGGAGCCCCGTATTAATACGGAGTACATGCATGTTTATATAAAGCTGCCAGTATGGACAAGAGACGGCGATGGGTTAGAACGCGTTGTAAAGCCATTGCTCTTTTTCTCATCGCAGACCTACCTACAAAAGTATACTCGCCGCCGACGATGGACCCATCGACCCAAAAATCACCCCTCGACGCCAGATTGGCGGATATCGGCATGGGCGACACGGCTGTGAGCTTTGACCCACATGTCCTCAAGCGCCTCAAGCGCAAAGCCGACTATGTTCTGCTGCCGCTGCTGACCTTTGCATATCTGCTCAAGTATACCTGTTCCTCGTTGCTGTTGCCTTTTGATGATTCTCCCATGGCTAACCATTGTTACGCGCAGCTCTTTGGATCGGAGCAATCTGTCCAATGCATATACGTCCGGGCTGTCGGCCGACCTGGGCCTGACCGGAAATCAGTACAGCCAGATCTTGACGTACTACGCTATCCCCTTAGTCATCTTCGGCCCCGTTGTCACGATGCTCAAAAGACTGCTCGGGGCGCGCTGGACCATCGCGGGCATGCTGCTTGTTTTTGGAGCGGCTTCCCTGGCAAGTGGCTTCGTCAAGGATTTTAAGGGCATGGTCGTTTGCCGCGTGTTTGTTGGTGCGTTCGAGTCCGGGTTCCTCGCATCGTATGTCTACTACAAAATTGTTTCCGTGGCTTGTGTGTCTTGTGTGTCTTGTCTAACGCTCTTTCCTTCTCTTTTCTTTGCACTGCTTTCTAGTGTCATATACTACCTGTCAACATGGTACACCCGCAGAGAACTAGCTAGCCGCATCTGCATATTTTATGCGGCGCTGGTGGCGTCGTCCGCCTTTGGAGGTCTGTTTGCCTACGGCATGTTCCAGATCAAGAACGAGGCCTACTTCCACTGGTCGTATCTCTTCTTTCTAGAAGGCGGACTTACAATGGCGTGGGCCGTGGTCATGTTCTTCGCCCTGCCTTCTGGCCCGCAGTCTGCCTGGTTCCTTACCCAACCGGAGAAGCAAGTCGCACAGCTGCGGCTGGAGCAGGACTCGATCAGCAGCCTCGATCCCACTTTCAGCTGGAAGGAGGCCCTGAGTGAATTCTCTACGCCGCACGGTTATATCCGTTTATGTCTCTCCTTTCTTGGCGGCACGGTTTTGACATCCAATGCCAACTTCCTGGCCATTGTTGTCGGGCGGCTTGGCTACGATGTCATCAAAACAAACCTGATAAGGGCCACCCGACATAAACATCGACTTGGATATTCTCTTCATGAAACGCACGCTCACACGCACATCCAGTACACCGTGGCGCCGGCCCTCGTTGGCGCGGTTGTCCTGGTTGCCTTTTTGCAAATCCTCCGATTACTTCCATGAGCGTGGATTCCACCAGTCTGCAGCTTCAGTATTGAGCTTGGTAGGCTACATCATCCTGGCCACGGTCAGTAGCACCAACACCTCCGTTCTATATTTCGCCATGTTTTTGTTACTATGGACGTAAGTCGCAGACATTTTTTTGACATGTTTTGGCCAACTATCCTCTTGAGAGAGCGAGACAAGACGACTAACATTTGGTATAAGGCCTATCCGACTACGCCCATTGGTGCCGCCTGGACGGTGGACAACATCCCGAACCTGAATGCACGGGCCCTGACAAGCGGCCTTTTCGTGGCTGTTGGAAACTGTGGCGGTATTCTGTCCAGCAACACCTACTACACATGGCAGGCGCCGCGGTACATCACCTGCCTGACGGTCAATATCATCATGAGTGCGGTCTTGGTCGTTGCCAGTGCTGCGTATACGCTTTGGATGCGGTGGGAGAATCGTCGTCGGGATAAGAGGAACTATCCGCGAGGAACGTCTACCGAGGGTGTTGCAAGCAGCCGCGATCCACGGTTCCGATTTGAGACGTGAACTTGGGCCTGCACAAGGCTCATGGTCTACTTACAGCGTGCTATCGTCTTGTTTCCTATTGCCCCAACAGTTGCCCTCATTTGATCTCCACGGGCTCCAAGACTCTACTTCTCAGCAGCCTCTCTTTCCGTCTCCTTGAAGCGGGCTGCTTGGCCATGCGCTGTTTCGTTCAGTGTATGGTACTCACCACAGTCTTTTTTTATACAAGTCCGTCTCTTATCCTCTTTCTTCTTTACACGTTTCCTTCTCTAGTCCTTAATACACTTGGCGCTCTCAATAAACTATAAGCCCAACAGGCCAGAAATTCGTTGGAAAAAGTTGTCAATTCCGATTAATGCTATCGAGTGGTAGAAAACTTGCATGGTCCTCCTTCTCCCTTATTTACTCGCCCCGCCCAGTTGGCGTTTGCAATGGGTCCTTTAAACCCCCAGTGGACTTAGCGGTTGTTGGTACGGTAGAATGGCTATCTTAGTTTATATTCTTTGTTTCCCTGCCGAATGAAGCCAGGCAATGCTAATGCAATGACGTCCTCATATACTTTATTTTCATGATTTATGTGTAAGAGCCGCTGTTGACGCTTGTGCGAGCTCTCTGTCCTTGCGAATATTAGCGTAACCGTGTGCTTGATGTTATCTGAATGGCTGGAACCTTAATGCAGGTGCGCATAAAACCCTGATCTTCTGATCTCCTCTACACCTTCAGCTGAGGCATATCAGAACAGTCTTAAGTTTAACCTTGGAAATACTTTCGCCTTTACTGATTTGTCGTTCTGGATATTACCATTTCTCAACCCAAGGTCTGATTTCCAGTTCGTGTGTGAAGCCCGATCTTGGTTGGGTGTGGAGATACCAATAAGTGTCCGCAATCTGTGGAGACCAAAACGTTAGCCACCCATTCCACAGGCTCTGGGAGCGACGGAAACACTTACGGTATCGACGGCAATCTTGGTCTCCGGACCTTTGTCAGCAAGACAGTTTGCGCTCAAAGGAAGGTCGATAACGCCGTCAATGATAGCATGGCTGACATGAACACCTTGGGGTCCAAATTCGCGTGCTAGAGACTGAGCCATTGCGCGAGTCGCAAACTTGCCCACGGCAAAAGATGAAAACATGGCAAAACCCTTGAGCGAAGCCGTGGCTCCCATGAATATCAGCGTGGGAGGATAGGAGACCTTCTCTTTAGTCGCCCTAATGAGGCGAGGCAAGACCGCTTGGGAGAAGTAGAATCCACATTTACTTTAAGCGGGTCAGCCGACATGGCTCACATTCAGGGAACTGGTCTCATATCGTTGGTTACCAGTTAATATTATAATGGTGCCGAAAACTCCTCCGTTTGCTCGAGGAAAGGCTTTCGGGCTAGTTTTCCGCTCGCATTGAAGATGGCGGCCTACCAACACGTCTGGTTAGCTATGGACACGAGCCAGTGCTGCAGGCACCAGTAGAACAGAAGTCCTCATATCTTCAATGCTGGATGGTCAGGTGGACCCGGTTGGACCAGACTAGGGCACATGGCGCACAAATACTGTTCTCGCCAAGTTGCTCATCAATGGTGCCGAATGCCGATTTAACGCTCTCCACTGAAGATACGTCCATCGTGATACCGATTACCTTGCCGCCCGTCTCGTTGATTTCCTTCTCCAGCGGCGTGTAGCTGGCAGCACTACGAGACATCAAGACGACAGTGTAATTTTTGGCGAACCTGCGAGCAATCAGGGCTCCAGTTCCGGGACCAGCGCCTGCAACGATGGCGTAGATTTGAGACAGGGCTGCTGGTGTTTGCGACAGCGTAAGAGAACGGGAGTTACAAATTGAGTAAATGGGGGGAAATGTAGCACAGGCTTCGAGTGGAATGTTGCCGAGATCATCATAACTTATGGTGAATGGTACGTCATGAATTGTACCGCGGCCCCATGCATCCGGGAGCAACATTTGTCAGGAAATGGTGGCAGATTTGGCGCCGCGGAGCCAATGACAAGGGATTTCAGGTGTCGGGATGCAAAAAAAAATAGGAAAATGGGACGGGATGCAGAATACAGGGGTCTGTTGTATGGGAAGCAGGCGGGACGCAGGACACCATAAGACCGTAGATGAATAGGGGGTTGCAAGCAGACAGAGATGGCACAGGCCAAGAAATGTTGTATTGTGCGTCGCAATACAAGAAAGCGTCGCAATACAGACGGGTGTTTGTACCTAGCGCATAAAACGGATCAGGAGTGTTTTATAAAACTTAACGATAATAGTCGCAGCACCGCCGGCAACATGAACAAGATGCTTTTCCCCGCGCCCGTCGGCGGCACGCAAATGGCCGCCTGCTCATCCTGCAGGAGTACAGGTGAACCCATCGATTTGCTTAGACTACAGTCAGGTTGTAACTTCTAGACTTCCCAGCCCAGGAGTACAGTTGAGGAGCACAGTGTGTTGTGATTACTGGCCGCCTGAAGGAGACGTGAATCGGAGCCTTCTCCAGGCGATGCGACAAATGCCGTGCTTGCCTGGCCCACCGCAGAGGCGTCTGTTGGGTGTACGTGGCAGCGGCTTTGGTCGTGGGCACCTCCAGCATAAAATAAAAAGCACGGCTGCGGACGGGGCTGAGATCCGCGCCCTCGTTTCGGCAGTTGATGCCGTGATGCAGCGCTGCGAGTGAACGGTTATGAGGACGAGTCGTAACTTGCTTTGTTAGCTCCAGCCCCAACTCTACGTATATAAGGCCCTCCACGCTGGTAGCCCACGAGGCCACGAAACAAAAGTACTACCGCCTGTTCAAGCAGTTTATTGCCTTTGTTTTCCGAGCTTATCGTCTGCCTGAAGAGGTCCGATGGAGGGCTGCTGGCATATTCTCTACAATGTACCAATTGGACATACTTGGCCGGGACTGGACGAGTGCTGCCTTGGCATCGGCCGTGGACAATGACGGTGTGGGCGGGACTGGACAGATCAGGCGGGGAAACAACGAAGATTACTCTAGCGGCGATGGAGGGCAAGAAGAAGATAATGATGAAGAAGAGGAAGACTGGGAGGGAGATGGGGGAGAGGAGGAAAGCGAACAAGAGGAAATGGAGGAAGAGGAGAGAAACGAAAGTGGCGATAATGACAACGGCGATGACGATAACGAGAGTAACGACGATAGTTATAACGACGGTGACGACGATGAAAACGATGAACCGAGCCACGTAGAGAGAGAATTTTCTCGTAACACCGGCTCCTTTCTCTAAGCCGGCGCGTACACGCTAAACCTATTTGCTCTGATTTATCTCCTTCGCCTCCTCTTTCTCGAGCTGGCACTTCCACTCAAGCCGTACATCACACTTGGTCTCTCCGGTAGACCGCGCCAACAGCTCCTTCGGCGGCTGCAAGCCGTACGCAAGAAGTATTTGGTTGCGGGAACCGAGTCACCCTTCAACGAGTTCACGAGCCTCCGAAACTTTGGCCGCAAGATCGCGAAGAGCGACACACCGGCCTTCTTTCTGTCTTGGAGCGACAACAACCAGGCAGTGTCGTTCGGCAACGACATTGCGATCTCTATGGACGGCTTTTGCTGCCTTGTTCACGACTGTCTGCTAGATCAGCCTGGTGTTCGGTTGGGACCCGCCAATCGACTTGGCTAACATCAAGGATGAGATTAGCAATAAAGAATACGGTTACTCGTTTGTGGTACACCCATCGAACAGGCTGCACCACGAATATTTACAACTCCTCAAAAAGGAACGACAGCCTAGAACGGCGGGCTACGAGAAGGGGGCCATTGGAAATGGCCGGCCATAGAGCGTCTACCCCAGCTGGGACAAGCTTCGCCGTCTCGCGACCTACGGCTCTGGCATTTACCGCATCGTTACCTTCCACGCCTGCCTACTCATTGCCGCCGTGCTTCGTGACCAGTCACGGGAGGACGAGGCTGCGGAATTCGGCAGGCTGCTGCGATCCGACTTGCTAGCGGTGATTGACGGTCTCCTGCAAGGGCTACCAGAGAAACAACTGACCGACCGTGTCGCAAAAGCCTCAGAAGACTGCGTGTGCTAGTCCCTACTAATACTCGAAGAAAAGGCTGCACAGACTGTTGGCGGAAATACGCTGGATATTGACCTTAGCGAGGGGGCCAGGCCATTAATGGATAGTCGGATAGTACGCCTCTCCACGCTATGGACGGCTGGGATTTTATGGTGAGTGAGGCTCCAAGGCTGTGCGCCGTTGTACGGTATTACTAATATCAGATTGTTAGCTTCCAGATGATGCCTTATTTTCTATTGGGGTGACACGGAGCCGATGAGCTGGGCTTTTGACAGCGAGTCTTGAGTCATAGATTCTCTTTTCTCAAGATTTCTGCAGAGAGTAATTAGGAGTAAGTGAATCATGGGCAAGGTTTCCATGCAGGGATATAGCAGCATTTAATTTGGAAATTTATGGTGTTAAGGAACTAATAAAACTCTATACTTGTGATGTCCCACTTATGCATACATGAATATGCGTTTTGATGACAGCCTTTCCATCCCGATAGCGATCCAATATCTCGTGGATAACATCAGCATCCAACCCCTGGACAGCAGTATAGATGAGTGGTTTGATCTTGTCGTTCTCAAGATAGGAGTCTGGCCCAGAACTCCCCAACCAGAGCCGGATTTACATGTGATATGCCCATCACGTTTCGAACATCGTACCCGGCGGCCTTGTGTCCTACTTGAGACTCGTCCAAAGTGGTTTGAGCAGCGTATACGCCCTCCAAGGGCTTCTGGGTGCCGCGACTGGTGCACGTTCTACCCGTGCAAAGGTAGCATTGCCGTGTCGCTCGGCAGAGCAGCATGCTCTGAGCGCCCTTGGCCGAAGCAGCTTGTTGTATCCACCTCGCCCGAATGTGGCATTCGCTGGCGCCGGGGACTGAAGTAACCCTTCCATAGGAACAGAGACCCGGAAACGATTGCGACAAGAACGACGACTACTGCCAAGATAATATCCCCATTATCGGATAAGGCCAGTGGGAAGCCACTGCGAGTAAGTCTGTCAGTTACGTTTCGAAGTACGGGGAAAGGACAGGGCAATTCTTATGGAGCACACTCACAGGAATGCGACAACAGTAGCAGTAATGATAAGGATGCGACCAAGCCATACATGTACTGGTGCAAGCTTGGTGGTCTGGTATGTCTGTTTGTAGATGCGGTGATGGAAGAAGCCCAACAGAAACTGAGCGATCATGAGAATCGAGACTAATAGCCCAATGACCTGATGCGCAGTGTTAAAGCTTTTGCTCTACAAATTTGTCAGCAAGAGAAAAAGATACATGCTTTTGCCACAAGTTAAACTTACGCGGTTGTACATTAACGAGACGTAGATGCCCACCCCAGATCCGATAACCATGCCGACCAGAGCCAGGAACTGGGTGAAAGCGTGCCAGCGCACCTGATTGCTCACTCGTAGGAATATGACGCCGAGAGGAAGCAGGCCGATAATGCAGACGACCATGATTATACCATGGATAATGGTTGTCCAATCTTGGGTCGATTGGTTCGACAACAGCGTCGAGCCGGAGCTTAACTTGTTGATTGGTGCACCAAGGAGTGGCGCACTCGCGGTTAAGCTCGTGGCCTGCTTGAGATCGATGCTAAACGATCCGTAAGTGGTGTGGAAGTTTAGAGGTGCCGCGTGATTGTCGCTGTTGATCGACGAGACTGGAGCAAGGGCAAAGATGCAGTTCTGGGCGTTAGATGATACGTCGATGGAACCGCCGCCAGACCAGCTACGGCAGTTTGCGCAGCGTCCCGAGAAGGTCATTGTCCCGTCCGAAATACCCGTACCCGGAAGGGCCTCGATGTCGATGCTGGAATCGTACGTGGGCTCGACATGACCGGAGGCCATGCGTGCAGACAGCGTGACATTGGCGCCAGAAGCCGAAGAGTAGATGATGAGGTAGAGTGCGCCCGCCATCTTCGAGGTACCGAGACCGACTCCGGCCCATTTCAGATTTGACGGCGCGGCGAGGGAGAAGTATATGTCATTGCTCGAGGAGTCATCGGGAATGCTGATGCCAAACGCGACTTGTTGTTGAGGCGCGACGAAGATCGATTCTTGCGCCGAAGTCTGACCTATGTAACTGGCATCATGCTGTCAGTGACAAATCCTAGTGATTCAGTGGTTGGTTCCATGCAAAAGCTGCGCAGACGTGAGTTTTTCTGGAGTTGTGATGCTGTGTGTGGAGTTACTAGGCAGAGCTTCTCTCACCTATCACTACTGCCAGGGCGATCTTTGCAAAACGCATCTTTGGGAAGTAGGGCTACGGGTTCAGTATTGTCGCTGAACACCTTGCTATGTTAAAGGTAGATGGGTGGGAAGTGAAATGAATAAACTAACATGGCGAAAGACCTTCTCTTGGGCACTACGTTAGTTATACGTGAAATTTGACTGTAGGAGGCATCATCACACCGCACACTGACCTCGAGTGGCTGAGCTGTCCTTACGAGAAGGGGGACCAGGCACCAGGCAACAATGTATTTTACGAGAGGTGGGCATGTACAAGACTGACAAGCCTCGATGCAGGGTGCTCTTCACCTAGCGTGATAACCAATCGGGTGTTATTGATCATCCCAGAATGATGACCATTACATTATCGGTTATTGGCCAATTTCGTAAATGGGGCTCTGTCACGCCCCGATAATGATTGGCTACCAAGTAAGTGGTTCGGCTCCGATATTCCGAGGTTAGTGTTAAGAACTGATAATACGAAAAGCGAGTGATGAAATGAGCAAGACGGGTAATTAAGAGTAAGGGAAGGGCGTAATAATAGACGAACGCGATAAGCAGTTCGGTACGCCGCGGGACAACCCGCAAAAGACAGATGGAGCAGAAGAAAATTTCCAGGACCAAAAAAATTACCGGATCATAAGGCCCTGTTGTCCCTAAGCTTGGTATGCTAGACGAGATGTGATTGGCGGGCTCGCTTATATGCAGGATAGAAGTACCTGTAAAAGCATATACGCGTCCTTTGGAATACGAGACGTTGCTAGCTCTATTAAAGTAAGTCTAAATGGGACTGGCTAAGAGAACCACAAGAGCGAATGTCTTACACCTCTCAGCTATTGTTTTTCCAGCCGCGCTCAGAGACCTCAACTGGTAGGAGGCTTACGAGCCTCTTTTGGTCTCGGCGCCTTAACGCACTGCCCTCAATCAGGCTTCACTTCAGTTGGACGCAGGTTTAGTTTAATTACTGCGTAATACATGGTATAACTTCTTTCCTAGATAGTCAGCACTAGCGCTGTGATCCTAATCTCAGGGTGGCTCATCTCTCCGACGGACAGTGTCCCTGCATCAGAGATCCATAATAAGTGATTCGCGGCTAGAGGTCGATTAAGTTGTAGTCTGTTGGTGAAAATTATATATCATGGTAGTCAGTCATGGTTATGTCGTTTTTTGATCGAGTAGTCAATCTGCAACCTCAGCTCCGTCACTATCTCATATCCCTCGAATCTCCTTTTTCCTGCTCGCGTGCTATTGAACGTGGCATTCGGAGAAATACCGAACCCGGTCGATAAGAGGAAGGGCCCGTCCTTGGTGCCAGCCTCTACGGATAGTAATGCCCTGACTATCTTCTCGAATCTTGGGATTGATGCGAAAAGCGTCAGACGCTGGACTACACCCGTTTAATATGGCTGCCTTAGCGAGCAAACGAATCAGCAGACAGCCTCCAATAATAAGCAGTTCGGTACGCCGCGGGACAAAAGGAAGGCGACGAGACGGACAAGAGCCAGGCGTTAGACGAACGAACGGCGACACAACGACACGATCTAGGACCGGTACAAGGGTGGAAGCGACGACCCAAGCTACAACGGGGCGACTTATAAATCAAGCTTTTAGCTAAACCGGAGGCACGAACGCATTTTTTCCGTACCCTCGTTTTTGCCTTCCTTATATTTATATACTATAATACGGAAAACGGACAAGGCTATTACTCCGATTCCATTTTCTATTTATTTATTTATGTTTTTTCCTCTTAATTTACCTTCCTCTATACAACAATAAAATACAACATCGACATTCCTCTTATACAAAAGCCGTTCTTCAACGCTCGACCACGTACTACGTCGCCAGAGGAACGCGTTGCGTTCGGCGAGTGGTTTAGTAAAGCACTGTCCAGAAAGTAACAGATGAAAAGCAGCATTCCGCACACCCCGTAGCCTGTACGAGTTCAACATCCTGCCGTTTAGCCTGAAGAATACGCCCGGGGAATTCAGATCTTCAAAGAAGTGTTATCAGTTCTCGGTGACAATGTGTGTCCATATTGACGACATCCTGATCCACACCGATGACGAACGCGAGGCGCAGCGGTTTACGACCCATGTAGTCAACTTGCTCAAGCAACGGCAGCTCAGAATCAACTACGTCGAATCGTCGTTCATCACTAGGCAGACGAGCTATTGCAGATTCATATACGAGCACGGAACGTGCAAACCAATCGTTGACCGCGACACTATCAGTGGGTGGTTCTGTTCCTTCCCTTTTCTCTGCCTTTTATTCATTTCTCTTTCCCTTCCTCTCTTGCTCTTCACCTATTTTTGTCTCTGCTTCCTGGTTCCTCTTGCTCAGGCCTCAATTCCTCCCCTATTTTGTTTGTCGCGTGGTGTTGTCTCTTGTCCCTCCCAAGTTGGCTTATAGGTCCATCCTGGGGCTCGATGACTACTTCATCTCCCCTAATTAAACTCCCTTCAGCCGTCCAACCTGGCCGTCCTTGCCCTCTCCCGTCCAACTCTCCTGCCTCTACGCATCCCACTTAATTTTCCTTCTCTGTTTTTTTTTTTTCCTTTTTGATTCTCCTTCTGTCGCTCTTGTTTTTCTTTCTATTTTTGTCTCTCCTTCCTTGACTCTGTTTTTGCCTTCTTTCCTGCTTAACCTCGACAGGCTCTCGCTGTCCACCTGCCTTCTCTTTTCTATTCCTTCCTTTCTTCCTCCTGCCTCGACGTCTTTCTTGTCGAGCCCTATCCTCCGCGTTGTTCGATCCTCCCTGGTCCGTTGGTTGTTTGTTGATTCTCCTGCGCATCCCTTTCCCCCCCTCCCCCCGGGGAATCGCTTCGAGAAGACAGGAAACGCCGTCCACCGAATAGCCTACACTTCTGACCTCCGTCCTAGGAGCTTTTGGATCCCTTCTCCTTGTCACCTAATACGCGGCGCACAATTCATCCCTCCTTTATTCTGCGTTCTAATTCTCGTTTCCTAAGATATACACGCCTTCGTGTCCTCAGTCTTCTACCATAGAGACCTGTTTCTTTGCTAAGCTCGTACTCTAGCTCTACTTTACCTACTTCTACATAACCCGCCCTCTTTCGCTACCAAATCTCGGGGACCTTGTTACTCGCACCTACAGATCTTTTCTTGTCTGTTTGTCGGCACGAGCATATTCCTTTCCCCCCATCTCTCGCCACGATGTCTCTTTTCACGTGGTGTGCAAGGCGGTCGGGAGGCTTGGCAATGATCTGGCTGGGGATTCTGTGTTATTGGGTTATATCAAGAGAGGCGGCCGCATCGCGATACGGGTACAAATTCCACCCTCAGGACAGCTTAAGCGCCCCGCAGTACTCGCCTGACGGCGCCGGTGTTTGGACGGTCATATTCTCGTGGTACTGCCTGCTCATTCACGTCTTGGTGTTCGCTTTCCCCCTTCGTGCCTGTTGGGCCATCTGGGACCTGACCAGCTCGCTACGCAAGACGGCCCGCAGCAAGACGCTCAAGGACTTCAAGTTTGCCTATCGCCAGCGCAGCGCGTCTATGTCACTGTCGAGCTCCGAGACCCTGACTTCGTCGCGCGCTTCGTCCGGTGCAAGCTGCGAGGCCGGCGACCTCGGGTCTGAGCTCCACACCGATGCCGACGCCGTCCAAGACCACATTGTCCATGCTATTATTATCCCTAACTATAAGGAAGAGGTGGATACGCTCCGTGAGACTCTGGATGTGTTGGCATCCCATCCACAGGCCCGCAACAGTTACGACGTAAGTAGAGCGACAATGCAGAGAGGCGAACATCGTCATTTTCATTTCAGAACGCATTGCAGCCCCTAACACGTTCTCTAGATCTACCTCGCCATGGAGCAGCGCGAGAACAGTGCAGAGATCAAAGCTATGTCGCTCATTGCCGAATTTGTTAAGAAATTCCGGGCCATTGACTTCACTCTGCATCCTTCGGATATTCCCAACCAATGCCCGGGTAAAGGCAGCAACGTGGACTGGGCCGCCCGCAAGCTCAGCGAGAAGTATCCTATCGCTCACCGCAAAGACGTGATTATCACTGGCATTGACGGTAAGTGTCCTGTGCCCGCCGTCTGCACCCTCTCCGCCTTCATCCTCGACCCGACTTTGGCTGTCGGGCTCCGACCTTTTTTGGGCGGCTCTCAGCGTCATCGTCGTCTCAAATCTGTATCCAATGTTCTTGAAACAGTCAACTACCACTTCACGCCCAATGACGTCGCCGTGCGCTAACCAATGTTTTTGCTTATCCTGCCTACAGCCGACAGCCACCTTTCCTCTAACTACTTCGCTCTGGTTACTACTACGCACATGGCTTATCCCGAAACCGCTACCACGACCATGTACTCGGCCCCGATCATCTTCGACCGCAATGCCCACAGCGTCCCCGCCATTGTTCGCGTCGCCGACATTCTTTGGTGCGCTGCTGGCCTTTCCGGTCACTACCGTGGATCGACGATCGCCCCACCTACCTCTGTGTATTCGCTGCCTCTCCAGCTCGTCGATCGGGTCGGCGGCTGGGACTGCGACTTTGAGGCTATTGGCGAAGACCTGCACATGTACCTCAAGTGCTTCTTTGCTCTCAATGGCAACTTGACCGTGCGGACTGTTCTCAGCCCTATCAGCCAGAGCAACGTTACGGCTGGTGGTTTCGGGAAAGGCTTTAATGGCGTTGTATCGGACATGCGCGCCCGTTACAAGCAAGCCTTGCGCCACATGTGGGGTGCTCTCGATACTGGGTTTGCCCTGAGGAAGATGGTCGAGCTCTGGGAAGACCGTAAGTATACTTCTCGTGCCTTCCGTCCTCTGCACAGTTCTCTGTACGTAATCTGATCCCCGTTCTTTAGGGATGTATCTCCCAGGCGATCCCTCTCTGTTAACATATTCACATAGGAGTGACTCAACCAATACTTACGTCCCGGATGCCCAGCTGAACGCTTTAACTGGCAACATAAACCCAGAGGAGCCCATCGACATAGGCTTCTTCTCCGACGTTACGCACGACGTTTTGAAGGGACCTAACTACCAGCGCCTCTTCTATTTGTCCCATCGCCTCTTCGAAGCCCACTTCCTTCCCGTCCAAATGACCATCCTTGTCATTGCCTCCACCTTGTACATGTGGGTAACAGAGGATGCCGAGGATATTCACGGCGTTGCTTGGATTTTTGAGATTTGCAAATACCTGCGGACCATCGGCTTCATGGAGGTTGCCTTCTACCTCTTCTTGTACGAGAACTTCCATACCACTGCGGTCGCCATTCGCGAGAAGGAGATGAACGACGCCGGCCTCGCCAAGGGCATGAACTTCTCGCATCGCAACGTGCGGCAGAACTTCATCGACTACGTGATGGTCCCTTTTGTCGCTCCTATCTACGGAGCTATCCCTTGTGCTCAGGCACAAATATGCCATTTCTGGACGGTGGATCTGATATACACCGTCAGCAAAAAGGTTACGCGGCAACGGGCCAAATCAGCGTCCGCAGAAACACTTGCATGAGTCGAGAAAAAGACTATTTTTGTCCACAACATCTTTAATCTGTTTTTTCCCATCTTTACGATTTGCCTCTACAATCCGTCTTATTTTCTACTTTTTATTACATATTTTTATTCCAGCCTTTTTATATAGCATCCACTTCTCGACCTCCTTTTCGGGTATTGGGTCGATGGATCCAACCTATATTCCGCCCCCAGCTTTTTACAATATTCGCACTCTCATAAACATTTGCTTCTCCCTAATGCGCATTTGATACTCACTTAAGAGGCATGCGGAATGGTTTTAATCACATGTTCTGTTTTATCCTTTTCTATTTTCTATCCTCTTCTTCCACCAAATCTCCTTTTTGAACAGACGGATTTTGTGAGCCTTCGTGTGTACATAGTCGGCATGATCTCAGCCGGCCTAGGGCGGGTTGAACTATCGTACGTTGGCCTGTCTTTCGACGAGACTTGGATAAGGTAAATACGGGATAGGCTACACTAATTCGTTAAGCCGGATGACATTTAATCCCAGACACCCGGACGAGCATGACACTGTTGATGCAAACAAAAGGAGAAGATAGGGGGGCAATAGCAAGGGTTGCGGATTACGATGTAAACAAACTCAAGATGCTCAACTATAAGCGTTACTGACAATATAAGCAGGCATAAATGATGTCCAGGTTAAAACAGCTTCATTAAACATGACAACTCGAACCCTACGCCGAGTACTCACTTACCAACCTAAATGGGTTGCTTAACGAGCTTGCCAGCACTTTCATACGATATCCAACCCTAACACTACAGCTTCGAACGAACTCCCTATCTCATACGGGCTGTGATATTGGAAGGGCGCATATCTATTTTGGTAGCGTGGCATTGCTGCATGTTGCTATCATAGGACCGAATACAAAGAGGCATGTATTCTACAAAGACATATCCGGAGGAATGAACGGCGACCTGTCGTCGTGCAGATTGCGTTAACTCCTTGTAATTTAGCCAAGCGAAAGATGTCTTTAATACGACGAGGCAAGGCACGGTAGTAAATAACGCGGGACTAACATCCATGGATTCGCCAAGTCGTATGACCTCGGATCTTAGACATCCGACGGAGATGACGCCGTTGATATAGGGAAAAAGAGGAAGAGGGGGGGGAGGACCATTGCTAAGGATATGGATTGCGATGTCGGTCGGAGTACAAGGCACACTTCCAACCAGGCTACTCGACTACAAACCAACTCTAAAAACGTGTAGAGTGGCGATGCTATAAAACGTCGGCCATGGAAGAACAAGATAGAAGTTTAAGGTATGCTTGCTGTTGAGTCGGGGGTCCGAGGCTAATTCCGAGATAGAACTATTTTGGTCCTAGTGATACGCCTAGGTCCACATTACGGTACAGGACAGGCCTAGAGAACCAGTACTAGGAGTTCAAGCTTGATGGTGCTACCCTTCTCCAAGAGGCGGCGAGAGATGGAATGATCCCGTTTGTGTACTGGATGTATTGTGTGCACGAATACTTTGTGTAGGCTGCGGAGAAATGGGATGCTAAGCTTTGGGGCGCAGCACCCATGCCTTAGCGGTGCAGCAAGCGCAGGGAATGACGACGACATGCCCAACGACGAGTTTCCTTCATACTATAAATTGCGGACTGTCGGAAATATGCCAGCTCTCAATGGCACATCGGTTTCTTGGAATGCACAGTAGTGACTTGGCACAAAGATTAGATTTCTTGGCACGCACCTCAACTTGTTGGACATGATGACCGTCTGGCAATATCTCCGCAAGTAGACCACTGGATCTAGAACGAGAACCGCCGACTGCGAGGCACCATAAAGAACTCGCAAGGTGTGAACGTGCATCCGGCTGGGGATGTCTGGCGAACCAACGACAATTCCTGAGACGGAGACGGGTTGCAGTATACCTGCTTTTGGTGGACTTTATGGGAGGAACACAACGATAGCACTCGAGTTTCAGTTCTTCGAGCATATAACTAATGATTATTAATCTAGCATAAATGTCTTATCCGTCCTGTCTGAACTAGCAGTAATAACCACGTACTGCTTGGGCTGCGCCAACTATGGAGGGTTTTGTCTAGCACTAAACAATATTTCGCCCAATTGCTATGAGCTTCTAAAAGCTAATAGGTTGAAAAGCAATATCGGTGTCTAATGGGGGCCTTTGACCCAGTGGCCATAGGGTCATGTGATAGCCGAACTAACTGGGGAAGCCCTGTGGGTTTTGTAATGTCGCACCAAGTGCTGGATGCTTCCTTGTGCGTGTGTGTGATGGTGATATACGAGTGCATCAAATGTAACCGCCATTTTCTCGTATTGTGTCTACTCTTGCATGTGAATTTGGGTTGGGAATGTTGAACAGCTCGAAGATATAAAGGGGTCATCGGCACCCATAGTCATCTCAATCTGAGCCCTAATACAGCCACGCATTTAGCAATTGGCACTCATTACCCGACTTCTATAAGCTCAAACTCCATCCAATGCTAACAATACAAGTCAAGCATTATGTAACATCTCATATGGGGGCCTTCCGATGGCAGTAAGCCGGACCAGCCGCCCAAGTCAGTTAATATTGGCGCGGCTAGCCCTTACGCCTTAACCGAAGCCATACTTGGACGACCGATTGACGGGAGTTCTCCAAACTCCCAGATCATTATTGCCGATGTTCTGCAGACATCCTACGATGAACTCTTTGAGATGCGCTTCAATTCCGTCCTCTACTCTTAAGCTCAACTCCAGGCAAAACTAAGCGGAGCGGATCAGAATAGAGGACATGCGCCACTTAACCGAGGATGACCTTGTCACTCCTGATATTGAGTATGAGAAGTTGCAATGTCATAGATTGTATAGGTAGTTGATTGCTTGCTTTCGTCCTGAATAATAATGTAAAGGGATGATAATTATGCGTAAGGTAGTAGGCGAGGGCGATACTATCTATTAAGCCCTTGCTGCATGACTAAAGCCTAGTGTGACTCTTATGGGTAACTAGTCTTCGTCCTACACCAGATGCTCATCGTGGGTCATCGGTCTCATAAATCTACCCACTCTCCACCCATCACCACGTGATGACCTCCTCCCCCATTACCCCATCACCCTCCTTCCCAATCCTTATCTTGATCGCCCGCTCATACGCCATCGGCGCGGTCACCGCCACCGTCAGCAGCCTTTGGCTGGCCCATCCGCCCGAACTCACATCCCCCACTAGATGTCCCCCCAGCTCCTCCATCTCGACACTGACGAGGCGCCTCGCTATCCCCGCCGCCATTCCCGCGCTCCAGATGCCCTCCTGGCGGGGCGCCACATCCAGCAAGCGCAGGGCGCGCAGCCGGATCGGCAGCGCGCGGCACTTGATGGCCGTGTAGTATAGAGGGCCAATCACGCCTGCCTCAAACGACAGATTAATCTTATGGCTCTGGCACTGCGTCCGGCCCCTTGACCCCAGCAGCAGCGCCGTGTCTGCAACAATGGCCTCGAACGTCGGCGTGGCCATCTCGTACGCCACGTCGCCGGTTATGAAGGCATCGCTCATGATGCCGAGCGCCATCGCCTGCAGCCGCAGAATCGCTGCCGCGCGCTTGGCCTCGGCCGAGGGCAGGCCGGCGATCAGCGGCGGCATGCTCGCCTGCCATCGGCGGAGCAGCGTACAGTGGACGTTGTGCGATCCGCCACCGATGCGGTGTGAGTACTGGATCAGCAGGCCGATGCGCTCGAGGGCCTCGTGGGCTTGGTCTAGCGTCGTGAAGTCAGCGGGCGGGGCGTCGACAAGCGGCTCGAGCACCCTGCGCCTGAATAGCTGACCGATGAAGAAGGCCTGATTGAGGATGTTGCGGAACATTTGGACTAGGAGCTTTCGCGTGTCGGAAGGGGGGCCGGACGAGGAGAGGGGCTGTCGGGCCTGGAGCTGTTCGAGAATACGCAGCCCGTGCTTGACGTGCACGATGGCGCCGTTGTAGTTGTTCTGCATAAGCTCGATGCAGACGAAGAGCACACAGGCGACGAGGGTGGCGTCGGGGGTAGTCGTAGATTGGGACTCGCGCACCATGCACAAGGCTTTGTTATAGTTCCTGATGGCGGCCGGTTGCAACCCTTCGAGTCGTCCAATGCCGCCTACTCCACCGATCTGAAGACCTTCGTGAAATTGGGCTACTGTGATCAGCGCTTGAAGAATAGCTGGCTCGTTGTGAGCAGCTTGCAAGACGAGCGTGTTCCAGAAAGTCGAGTGAAACTGCCCACTCAGTGCTATAGCGGTCCTAGTTTGGAAATAGGCGAATCCTCGACATTCCTCGACAGTCCACATGAGGCCGAGTGGAGAGCTCGGACTGGACGATACTGGGGTCATTAACAATGCGCGGGTCTTGAACGATTTTGTGCTCTTCGACGATCCCCTTGAAGCCCGGACAGGAGGTGGAGGATAGCCATCACACTTGCGACCAGTCGATGTGCACCGGACACAGTCGGGTTTAGTCTCATCACATCGTACCTTACGGATCCTGTAGTCGCGCGTCAGAAAGACCCAACATGAATACAGCTTGACTGTCCATCTTTCATACCTGCAAGTCAAGCATCCAGTTTTGTTCCTTGTATGGCGTTTTTTCTGCTCTGGGTTAATAGATACGGCGGTGTCGGAGGTTGATATCCCGCTGGACCAGGCATTGGGCGAAATACTGAGCACGGCCGATGATGCTTCGGATGGGGCATCATGAGGGCCAGTCTCGTTCAGTAATGCCAGGGAACATTCTGGGTCAGCCCCGTCCATTTCCGATACTATCAGTATCTCCACCCTATCTTCAGATGATGCGAAACCACGTCCTGCAGCTGGAGGCTGGGCCATCTAAGTATAAGGTATAAAGTAACTGTCTTAGCGAGCGGACAAATCAGCAGACAACCTTCAATTAAAGAAAGAGAAAAAAATTCAATTTAAATAAAAATATATTTACTATTGCGTGTGATAAACTGATTGGATGCCTAATATGGTCTTTACGCCGGGTGAAGGAGGTGTAAAGAAATGTGGTTAGGAGATAAAGATATGGCGAGATATGATTGGCGAGTTCGCTTGTATGCAGAGCTGACCGCGCGTTGCCGTTACTGTGGAACTCCGCACCATTGGCTGATTTTGTAAGCAAGTCCGACCGCCGATCCCTCGCCTATCCTTCTGATCTGCCTGGATGTTTGGACTTATATAAGGTTCACGAAGCAGCGTGTCGAGGACCTTCTTCTTTAATGTCTTCCGTATGCCACATCGAACTCCTTTAACTTCCTATTGACTGAATTTCTGGCCGAGCCAGGTATCTTTGCAAAATGGCACCTGTCTGTCTCCGTAAGTATCATCCGCCTCAGTTGTTCCCCCAATTCATCCAAGCAACATGCTGACCCCCTTGACGTCCAGCTCTCGGCGATCCCAACGGCCATTGGAACCGTTACTGCCCTTCCTGGTCGGCCGCCATCACCTTTGCCGCGCTCTTCGCCGTCACCACGCTCATCCACATCATCCAAGCATGCTACTACCGGAAGATGTTCCTCTGGGTACTGATAATGGGCGCAATTTGGGAGGTGATTGCGGCGGTGTCGCGTGTGGCATCGATCCACAGCCCTACCGACAAGAATAGCTACGAGATCTCGTTTGTCTTCCTCGTCCTGGCTCCACTGTGGATCAACGCCTTTGACTATATTGTGCTCGGCCGCATGATCTGGTACTACCTCCCTGAGAAGAGCTTAGCCGGCATTAAGGCCACGCGCATGTCGACTATCTTTGTCGCCTTCGACATCGCGTCCTTTATTGTCCAGCTGGCTGGCGCGCTCATGACAGTAGGCAACAACAGCACGTCGTCCGCGAACTCCACGACCAACGGCCTGCACTAGCATATGTTTTTAAACCAGATGAGAAAAGTTCAAGGTGTAGACAGGGATCTGTCGGATTTAAATTGACTCCACAAAAAGGAGGCTCCCGTCTCATCTGATTTAGTTTATTCAGATAAGACGCCAAACCACGACAAATCGTCGTACGAACATGCACTCTACGGGAAAAGGAAAAGAACACAGAGATAATACAGCATCTAAACGATAGAGAATATACGAGTAAAAGCGAATGAGGAAACGCCTACACTATTTGCGATAGGTTTGCGAGAAAAGTGGGGACGACGATGCTAGCTGACAGTAAGCCAGGCAGGCCGAAAATAAACTAGAACGGACTGGCCTTAAAGTTGAGTGCGTTAACGAAAAAGCGTCGTATAACGATGTAAGTGGCGGGAAAATAAAGACGAAGATAATACGACGCCTAGGTCTTAATAGTAACCTTATACGATACGTTATTATAGTATAAACGTAAAAAAGAACGTGAAAGCCCGCGTATAAAGAGGGAAAACGTAGGCTAACGGTCGGGGAAGCGTACTAAAATAAACCAGACGACACGACAAGGCCACTAATAAGTATAGCTAAAAACAAAATAAACTAGACGACACGGCCAGGGCCGCTAACAAGTATAAAGCTAAGCCAGCCAAAAAGAAATAAACGATATAAAAAGAAGGAATCCCTCTAACGCGGAATACGTCGATAACGAAACGTTGTACGGAGATAGAACGGACGGGACATAAGATAGTTCTTTTCTTTATTTTTTCGTACGAAGAGTATTTCTCTCTACGTACTCCGAGGTTAAGGGTAAAGAAAGGATCAAGAAGGAAAGCTAGTCCGTACGAGAGATAGAGCGAGGAAAATAAATTAGACGACTTAAACCCTGGTCCGATCAATTAAACTAGACGAGAAAGGGGCTAGACCGGGGGCGGGAAATTAAACTAGACGAGAACGGCCTCTCGACGGACGCTACGGGGTAGAAGCTCGCGTCTAAAACGATATCCGTCCTTTCTTTCCCCTTCTCTTTCTCGTATCTCGTAAAAACTACGCTACGCCTCCTAAGTAAGTACTCGACAACTACATCCTATATAACGGTATTCACCTCGGAGGCGTATCGTACGATAAATAACCTTTTATACTACGCCGGCTTCCAGGTCGTTATCTACGGCGCGTATTATAAGGCCGTTATAAATAAGTAACTCTAAAAATACATCGCCGTATACAACACCGACTAACCGTACCCGGCTACCCGCGCCGCCATATAAGTATAGAAACGAGACTACCCCGACCTCCTCTACGACTAAAAAGCGGCCTACCCGCTCCTCGACGCCTGCTTCTCGAACCCGCCCCCGGCGGTCCCCTTCCTCGACGGTCCCTACGACGACGGTAAGCTGTGCCCGGCGTGCCGCGTCATCCACCGTACGACCGACGGGATCTAGAAGCACTTCCGTACTAAACACGACTAGATAAATACGTAGACCCGCGGCCGCCCCGTTAAGGGAACCAGCCAGGGCCGCACGGTACCGTAGACCAGCAACGTACGGTACCAGCGCCTTTAATCGTCGGGGCCCGCGAGCTCGTACTTCCCCATCTCCTAGGCCGACGCCTCGGTAACCCTAACGTAAACACCGCTCGCACGGCAGTAAGACGACGCGTTCCTCGCTAACCTCCGACGACGGGCGAGGGATATAGACGAGAAGAAGAAAAACGCGCCGGCTATTATCCGATCGGCCGTACACGACTAATAGGAGTAGCCGGAGCGGTGGCTCGACCGTACGGGATAAGCCCGTCTCTTAAACGGGATAGACGTAAAGACGTTATACGGGTAGAAATACCTCGAGGATACTAGCGCGGTCGAGTAGGTTCTCTAAGAGGGTATAAAGGACTTAATCGTAGACGCCGAGTAAGCGGTCTAAAACATCTAATCCAAAGGCGCCCGGTACGAGCTCGCGCGGATTAACCGCGCGGACCCTAAGGCGGCGGCCCCCTTTACGCTCTCGTATTAAAAAGACACCCTCGAGAAGTACGGTACGACGTAAAAGTAGGTGCTTACGATTTTATACCGGGGCGCTACGTTTATCGAAACGCGTGCCGCGATAGACGACGACGTAGACCGTACGGTCGACGACCTAGTCCCGCTCCTCGGTACGTTACCGAAGCGGCCGTTTAATAATTTATTCTTATCTAAGTTATATCGATGGTGCCTCGCTTTATTAGGCGCCCCGTACGGCGATAACCCGTTCTATACCGACCTCCTCTACGTAATAACTATCCTAACCGTATAAGACGACGGGGGGTTTACCGCGCCGGACAACTATATATAATATATATCGGCTATTACGACGATCGGCCGTTTATTAATTTTATAAGAGGCACGGTACTAGTACGAGTAGGCGGCTAAGACCGACGGCCCGTACCTACCTCTCTTTACACGCGTACGGGATAAAGCCGAGCGGTATATCTTATACCGTACGGAAGGGATAGCCCGGTATCCTATCGACTAGTTAACGGAGATTTCCAACTTTAGACGGGCGTAAGCACGTAACTCCGTCTCGACAAGTATCGTATATTTTTATCTCCCCCCCTTAACCGTTGTCGTTCTTGTTCCTCGTATCCTAACACCCGTCTCTCTTTCTAGATTAAATAAGACGGCCTAACCGTAACCCTCTAAAACGTCTCCTTCTCGATCTAATAACTCCGGGTCGCGGTTTATAATATGATCACCGACTTAAAGGCTTAGCTTACCTAGTTATTATTCTAGGACGCGCCGTACGAAGAACGGCCTTTTCTCGACTTAACGAAAATTTAAGACGACCGTAGTATAATACGGGCCGGCGATAACTTCACTAGTAACTAGGCGAACGCGTAGCTAGGCTACTCGGTCGAGATATTAACGAAGCGGATCCTCTACTCGAAAACGCTTAAAGACGTGTAGTGCTAGTACCCCGACGCCGGCGAGGGAGAGGACGGAGCCTATCTATTCCGGCCCGCGGCTCTGGCGGCGTACGAAGACGGCGTCGACGCGTTTCTACGTTTATTGTTTATCGTTGTCCACTTAACCGCGGGCTAGCCTAGCCGCTCGCCCGAGGTCCTTAGTATACGGTATATTAATACGCCCTAAGGCGGCGTCCGGAACGTCTTCTTATCGTAGGGCTATACCGTATTTACTACCTAGAATACGAAGACTAACCACGCCCGCTCGTAATATACGGTCGTTTACCGGTTCCTACTACGTCGCGTTAACGAGGTCCTCGTACGGTACCTCGCGTACGTAGTCCCCTTTATCCAAGGCGTAAAAGAGTTAAGCGCCGGCTTAGAAGGATTCGACTTTGACGAGGACAACATCATTAACCCGTACCTATGGGGCTATATAACCGAGGAGAAGGTCGTGTAGCCGTAGCTACGCGAGAGACTAACCCGGTAGTTATAAACGGCGTCGGCTAAGTACGTGGGGTCGACGTTCTCGGTAGCGTAGTAGCGTTATCTTACTATCGTTATAACGAACCGGTACCTCCGCGCGCTAACCGAGGACGGGGGTACGAGGAATAAGAAGCGGAAGAGGGGCGGCGATAACGACAACGACGATAACGACAGCACGGACGACGACGAGACGTACGACGCGCAAGCCTCCCATTGTTACGGACATGGCCCCCACGGGCCTCACCAGCAGGCCCAAGACAACACAGCCTACCCCTCAACGGGTACGGAGGAAATATGATACGACCGATGCCTAGCGGGCGGTGCAGGTGTGGCTGGAAGCAGCCTAGCTTTCAGAACACGGGAACAACGGACGACTAATACGAACGAACCAATCAGAATGCACAACGCAAACCTCATAGCACCTCATGCGGAAACCTCATGCGGGGATGAGGTTTAGATGGGAACCTCATACGACCTCATACGGGAACCTCATACGGGTATAAGGTTCACTAGATATATAAGACTAAAGCTTCCTCCTCACTAGATAAATAGAAGACTCAGTCGCTACCGATTATCTAAAATAGAAACTACATAACCCAACCTCTATTCCTATACCCTCATTACATACAATCACCACACCCATCACCCCCCTATTATACGTATTAACTATTATTCAACCGTTACACCTTCTCATTGTTTTACCAGAACAAGAACCCCTCCCCTAGACTGATCACCTAGCAGAGACTCTCTCCCTTAGGAAGTGCCTTTATAACACCCATACTAAGAGCACGGCCGCCGTCCGGTACGGGCGGCTCGTCTTCCAGGGTACGATAGGCACGGTACACGGACAAGACAAATACTTCCACGCGTCGACCAGTTAGTATAATTTTTTATACGTCGGTTAACCCGGCTCGTCCCGTACGGGCGGTACGTAGACCTTTAACGACGACGAGGAGGATAGGTAAACACGCCGGCTAAACGCCTTAAGTAAGTCTTATCTCGAGCTAGGGCTTACGGCCGTTACCGGTCTTAAGGCCTAGTTCCGCGGGTAGTAGGCCGAGGTCCTATCGCGTATCGTACGGGGCGATAGTCCTCTCCTTTAGGTCGCCGGTACCGGTAGTGGAAAGAGTATTGCCTTCTTTACCCCGGCCGTCCTCTATCTTAACGGGGTGTCTCTTATTCTTATCCCCCTCCTTATCCTATAAGGCGACCTCGTACGACGGTGTAGGGCGGCGGGCGTCCGTTACGTTATCTAGACTAGTAAGAACCGGAGACCCGACGCGACGCTCGTCTTCTATACGCCCGAGAACGCGACGATCCTAGCCTTTACGAACTTTATCCGCGAGCTCGTACGCCTACGCCAACTCGACCGTATCGTATATAACGAGTGCCACTATATCTTCGAGAGCTAGTCGTCTTTCCGGCCGGCGATCTAAGTCGTGTACCGAGCGTTGCTGGAGTAGCCCGTATAATATATCTGGCTTACGGCTACGATACCGCCGGCCGAGGAGGAGAGCTTTTTCGGACGCGTCGGCGTGTTACGTAATACGGCGTCTATTATACGCGAGCCGATAAAACGGCCGTCGTTATCGTACCGGGTGTATAACTTCCGGTAGGAGGCGCCGCGTAGAGCGATGTTACGTAGGCTAGTCGACCGTGGCCGTATAAACCGCCGCCGGGTGATTATCTTTTATAGCGTAGTACGGGAGGTGGAGTAACTTGCGAAGGAACTCGACTACGTCTTATTCTACGTTAAGTCTAGTACGGGCGTCGAGGCGAAGTAAGAGGTTGTTCGTGTTTGGGCTAACGACGAGGTGTACGGGCCGATTATCGCGATTAACGCCCTCGGAGCGGGGCTCGACGTCCCGGATGTTGGTTTTATCGTTTATTACGGTATACCGTAGAATATACGGGACTTTGCCTAAGAGAGCGGCCGGGCCGGCCGGTCGGGGTAGCCGGCCGAGTCGGTCCTACTTGTTTAAGACTGGGAGATAAAGACCGTTAAGACGTAGAAGCCCGAGCTTTACGAGTTTATTACCGAACGGTTTTATTTCCGTATGGTGCTCGCCCGTTATCTCGACGGCGTCTTCGACGGCGCGGCCTACTAACTCGATACGACGGTCCCCGATACCGCTTGTCTGTTATACGCCGCCCGTTAACCGGGGTATAGCGACGACGACCCGACGCCGTACGGCGACGATAAACCGACTGTAAGTAACGGTAACCTATGTAACGATAAGCCGGCTTTAAGTAACGCCGTCTCGCGGCCGGCTCGGGTTAAGGTCCCTAAGGTCCCGATTTAAGAGCGTCGTACGTAACTAGCACTCTATGCAATACGATAAACCGTCTTAAATAAGGCGGCCGTAAAATCTCGGTCCGAGATATAGTCGGCCTTACGGGCGTTTTACCTTCTCGAGCTAGTATACCTTTATTATGTTATGTCGGGCGCCGCGAGGAACGACCACCGCCGTTGTACGATAATAATCGAAACCCACCAATACTAGTAAGGTTTTATTAGGGCCGGTTATAGGATACGGTATTACGTTGCGAAGAGATTTTGTCGAACGTGTTAGTGGCTAGAAGGACTCTATGCCGAAGAGAAAGTTATTACGGGCGACGACGACTATTCGTACCGCGACTTAACGAGGAAGTTGGTAAGCATACTTTCGAAACTAATATAGTTCGCCGTGGATATTATACGGTCGTAGCCGGAGGCTTGTTTTAGGGATAAGTTTATATATAACTAGGTTAAGGAGTTTAACGATATCGTGTACGATAGGATAACGCGCGATTTTACCCGAGGTATTATAATAGGCGACATCCTAGCCCGTGGGTATATTTTATTTATCGAGTAGTTTACGATATCGTAGTACGGTAGTACGAAGAAGAAAAGATTTTATGTAATTTTGGGGTTCGTATTCCGTAGTATAATAAAATAATATTTAAAGACGTAAAAGTAAAAAGAAAAGTAAACTTAATATAGTAGCGTATTTATAAAAAAGGTTAAGAAAGAGTTAAAAAAGAGTTAAATAATAGGTAGTATTAAAAAAATAAATTTAAACGAAAGAGAAAGTACTCGTATTTATAATAATATAAAAAAGTAAAAAGAAAACAATTTATACTATAAAAAAGTAAAAAGAAAATAGTTTATATTATAAAAAAGTAAAAATAAATAAGGTTAAAAGAGGTAAAAAGTAAAAAAGTTTATATTAATATAACGAAAAGAATAGGTTTTAAGGTAAAGTAAAACGGGAAGTAATAAGGGTTAAGTTTATATAGTAGTAAAAAGGGTTAATATAAAAGGAGGATAAAACGGATAAGGTTAAAACGTATAAATAATATAAAATATAAAAGGCTTATTTATAAAGTTAAAGTAAAGAAAAAAAGAACGGTATCGGCGTAATATATCTTTTAAAGCCGTAATAACGGTAATTAATATTCGTTCCTAGTACGGTTTACGTAAAACGCTCTTAATATGTAAAATTAACTCCCGGTAGAGTTTACGCGGAGCGCCCGCCGGAGACGTAAAAAGAAAAAGAAGAAAGAAAAAAGATTATAAAGCGTTAAAATAAGGGTAAGATACTATGTTTACACCCGGTAAGGTCCGCGTATAACGCCTTAAATACGTATAAAAAGCTCCCGGTCAAGTCTATGTAGAACGCCCTAAATACGTGTAATTCGTCCCCGTAGGGTCCGTATAAAGCGCCCCTAACACGCGTAATTAGCTCCCGGTAGGGTCCGCGCGGAGCGGCCGCCGGAGGCGAAAGTAATATAATATATAAAAAGAGGTGAAAGGGTAAATAAAAGGTAATATATAAAAAGGGAAATTTAAGGGGGGTTAAGGGGGGGACGGTACGGTAACCTAACCTAAAATATAATAAAAAGATTAAAAAGTAGTAAGTAGTTAAAGAGTTAATATTTAAAGGACGGAAAAGGATAAAGTAAAAAAAGGTTAAGAAAGGGGGTAAAAGAGGTTTAGGTAAAAAGGTCGGAATACGGCCGTCGTAGGTCCCGTAAGGGCGTACGCGTAGCGCCGCCGGAGGCCGAGGTAAGGTAGGTTAGGTTAATAAAGTAAGAAAAAGGCCGGAACACAGCCGTCGCAGGTCCCGTAAGGGCGTACGCGCAGCGCCGCCGGAGGCTAAGGTAGGGTAGGTTAAAATACGGTATATAAGGGTTAAGGGGGGGGGAGGTAGGGTTTTAGAGGTAAACAGGGTAAAAAAAGGAAAAATAGCTAAAGAAAGGTAAAGATAAGTAGGGTTCGCTTAGTGTTAAAATAAGAAAACGAAAGACCGCCCCCCTAACACGCAAATCAGCTCCCGGCAGGGTCCGCGCGGAGCGCCCGCCGGAGGCAAAGAAACGGAGAAAATTCGAGAAAATAGTATTAGTGTAACGTAGTGTTAAGGAGGCGGAGAGCACCCAGGAGGCACCCCAGGCGGCACCCCGGGATGGCGAGGCAGCACCCCAGGTTAGTGTTAGTGTTAGGTTAGTGTTAGTGTTAGTGTTAGTGTTAGTGTTAGTGTTAGTGTTAGTGTTAGTGTTAGTGTTAGT